>JZKD02S1742472.1:18535-29001 GCA_000966675.3 Picea glauca
AATATTTTTGAGGTGAGAAGTTTTCATGGACTGGCTAGTTTCTACTGAAAATTCATCAGGAATTTTAGTGGAATTAGCGCAATGATGATGGATACTGTCAAGAAAAGACATAAATCTTTTCATTGGACTAAAGAGGCAGAGAAGAGTTTCAACTTTTTGAAACAAAAGATCACAGAACAGTTGGTTTTGGTGTTGCCGAATTTTATGAAAGTGTTCCATGTAAAATGTGATGCGAGTGGCTTTGCCATAGGAGTGGTCTTGAGTCAGGAGGACCGACCCATTGCATATTTGAGAGAGAAGTTGAATGAGGCGAAAGAGAAATATTCCACATATGATAAGGAATTTTATGCCGTCATACATGCATTGAAGAAATGGAGGCACGATTTGATTCCAAGAGAATTTGTTTTATATAGTGATAACCATGCATTGCAGTATGTAACTCAACAGGAGAAATTGAATCAGAGGCATGTTAAGTGGGTAGAATACATGCAGAATTTTACATTTGTAATTAAACATATTTCAGATACTACTAACAAAGTGGTTGATTCTTTGAGCAGGAAATGTTTGTTGTTGCAGGAGTTCAAAGTCAAGACTTTAGGCTTTGATGATCTTAAGGACATGTATGCAACTGATCAGGATTTCAGTGAAGCGTATGGAGCAGCCGAGAACCAAGTTCTTAGAGATCAAAGTCAGTGGATAGTGTATGTGATCCAGGATGGGTTGTTGTTCAAAGGCAATCAACTATGCATTCCAAATTGCTCCATGAGGGAGAATCTGTTAAAAGAAAAACACAGTGGAGGCTTGGCAGGGAATTTTGGCCACGAAAAGACATTTTCAAAGCCAAGCGAAGCATACTTTTGGCCAGGGATGCGGTCGGAAGTCAAGAGGTTTGTCGACAGATGTAGAATTTTCCAGCATTCAAAGGGAAGGAAGCAGAATACAGGATTCTATCAACCATTACCCATACCCGAGAGGCCGTGGGATGAAATCAGCATGGATTTCATATTGGGATTGCCTAGGATGCAAAGAGGACATGATTCGATCTTTGTGGTGGTTGACAAGTTTTCCAAAATGGCACATTTTATCCCATGCCAGAAGACCAGCGATGCGACTCACATCGCAAATTTGTTCTTCAAAGAGGTCATTCGACTTCATGGATTGCGAAGAAGTATAGTTTCAGACAGGGACACAAAATTCATTGGACATTTCTGGAGGAAACTCTGGAAGAAGATGGGGACTAACTTGATGTTTAGTTCTGCCTATCATCCACAGACGGATGGGTAAATACAGGTGGTAAATAGGAGTTTGGGAGACTTACTAAGAAGCTTGGTGACAGAGCACCACAACAATTGGGACAATGTGTTGCCACACGCAGAGTTTGCGTACAACGAATTAGTGAACAGAAGCACAGGGAAAAGTCCATTTGATATTGTATATGGTAGGAAGCCAAGAGAAGTTTCTGAATTGAGGGATTCAGAACAGATAATAACTAAGAGCGCAAGCGCTGAAGAATTCGCAGAGGCGATGAAAGAACTTCACAGCAGGGTGAAGGAGCGATTGCTGGAATCAAACTAGGAATATAAGCGCAGAGCGGATCAGCATTGGAGACAACTTTAGTTTGAGGTTGGTGATCAAGTTTTGGCACATTTGAGGAAAGAAAGGTTCCCAAGGGGAACATACAATAAGCTCAAAATGAAGAAAATTGGGCCATGTAAAGTCCTGAAGAAATTGGGAGAAAATGCTTATGAAATTGAGTTGCGGGATGAGATCGGAATATCTCCGACGTTCAATGTCTCAGACTTATATCCATATAAGGCTTAGGAAGCAGGAGATGGAAGTGATGAACAGCCAGAGGTCCAGTGGCAGAAGCAAATTCCGATTGCAGAGAAGCCACAGATGGAGCGTATACTCGACAAGAGAGTGAGCAGAAAGACTAGGCGGAAGCAATACTTCGAGTATCTAGTCAAATGGAAGAACCACCCAATGGAGGATGCCAGTTGGAAAAGGGAAGCAGTGATACAAAAGCATGGACAGATTGTGCAGGAGCTCATGGACAGGAGCCCATGAAAGTTTTCAATCCGAGGAGTATGATGCAGGAGCATCACCGACTCATCAAGCGAGCCAACACATCAAGCGGAGATTAGCTGGACAAACCAACCCAAATTTTTGAAAATGCTTTGGGATTGTTGCACAAGTCTTTAATGAAGCCATTTATGAAGGCACATTTTTATATTGTATTGGACCTTGTGCCTTTAATCTCTCGTCCTTTGGTAGATAGTCGACATTTAATCTAGTTAATGCTGGTAGATAGGATTTTTAAGTCTAGATTTGATAGTTTAGAGTTCGAGAGGGAAAACGGATATAGACACCCTCATTGTACCATTGTAACATAGTGGAAGCATTCAGGAGAAGAGAAGAGCAAGCAGAGAATAGTGTATCAAGTACACCCATTGATAGGCATTTGAATTAATAGAAGGAAGCTTTGATTCAACTCATGGTTTGTGTTGTTTCTCTATGTATATTGTTGATGTGCTCATGAATGTTTGCTTCTTGTCATACATTTTCTTTCATATGCTGTGTATGTGATTTCATGTTTCAACCTGAAGTCTGAAGGGGAGATGGAATGAGTTTCAATTGTTTCTCTATCTGAGCCAGGAGATTNAATATTTTTGAGGTGAGAAGTTTTCATGGACTGGCTAGTTTCTACTGAAAATTCATCAGGAATTTTAGTGGAATTAGCGCAATGATGATGGATACTGTCAAGAAAAGACATAAATATTTTCATTGGACTAAAGAGGCAGAGAAGAGTTTCAAATTTTTGAAACAAAAGATCACAGAACAGTCGGTTTTGGTGTTGCCGAATTTTATGAAAGTGTTCCAAGTAAAATGTGATGCGAGTGGCTTTGCCATAGGAGTGGTCTTGAGTCAGGAGGACCGACCCATTGCATATTTGAGAGAGAAGTTGAATGAGGCAAAAGATAAATATTCCACATATGATAAGGAATTTTATGTCGTCATACATGCATTGAAGAAATGGAGGCACTATTTGATTCCAAGAGAATTTGTTTTATATAGTGATAACCATGCATTGCAGTATGTAACTCAACAGGAGAAATTGAATCAGAGGCATGTTAAGTGGGTAGAATACATGCAGAATTTTACATTTGTAATTAAACATATTTCAGATACTACTAACAAAGTGGTTGATGCTTCGAGCAGGAAATGTTTGTTGTTGTAGGAGTTCAAAGTCAAGACTTTAGGCTTTGATGATCTTAAGGACATGTATGCAACTGATCAGGATTTCAGTGAAGCGTATGGAGCAGTCGAGAACCAAGTTCTCATAGATCAAAGTCAGTGGATAGTGTATGTGATCCAGGATGGGTTGTTTTTCAAAGGAAATCAACTATGCATTCCAAATTGCTCCATGAGGGAGAATCTGTTAAAAGAAAAACACAGTGGAGGCTTGGCAGGGAATTTTGGCCACAAAAAGACATTTTCAAAGCCAAGCGAAGCATACTTTTGGCTAGGGATGCGGTCAGAAGTCAAGAGCTTTGTCGACAGATGTAGAACTTTCCAGCATTCAAAGGGCAGGAAGCAGAATACGGGATTCTATCAACCATTACCCATACCCGAGAGGCCGTGGGATGAAATCAGCATGGATTTCATATTGGGATTGCCTAGGATGCAAAGAGGACATGATTCGATCTTTGTGGTGGTTGACAAGTTTTCCAAAATGGAACATTTTATCCCGTGCCAGAAGACCAGCGATGCGACTCACATCGCAAATTTGTTCTTCAAAGAGGTCATTCGACTTCATGGATTGCGAAGAAGTATAGTTTCAGACAGGGACACAAAATTCATTGGACATTTCTGGAGGAAACTCTGGAAGAAGATGGGGACTAACTTGATGTTTAGTTCTGTCTATCATCCATAGACGGATGGGTAAATACAGGTGGTAAATAGGAGTTTGGGAGACTTACTAAGAAGCTTGGTGACAGAGCACCACAGCAGTTGGGACAATGTGTTGCCACACGCAGAATTTGCATACAACGAATTAGTGAACAGAAGCACAGGGAAAAGTACATTTTATATTGTATACGATAGGCAGCCAAGAGAAGTTTCTGAATTGAGGGATTCAGAACAGATAATAACTAAGAGCGCAAGCTCTGAAGAATTCGCAGAGGCGATGAAAGAACTTCACAACAGGGTGAAAGAGCGATTGCTGGAATCAAACTAGGAATATAAGCGCAGAGCGGATCAACATTGGAGACAACTTTAGTTTGAGGTTGGTGATCAAGTTTTGGCACATTTGAGGAAAGAAAGGTTCCCAAGGGAAACATACAATAAGCTCAAAATGAAGAAAATTGGGCCATGTAAAGTCCTGAAGAAATTGGGAGAAAATGCTTATGAAATTGAGTTGCGGGATGAGATCAGAATATCTCCGACGTTCAATGTCTCAGACTTATATCCATATAAGGCTTAGGAAGCAGGAGATGGAAGTGATGAACAGCCAGAGTTCCAGTGGCAGAAGCAAATTTCGATTGCAGAGAAGCCACAGATGGAGCGTATACTCGACAAGAGAGTGAGCAGAAAGACCAGGCGGAAGCAATACTTCGAGTATCTAGTCAAATGGAAGAACCACCCAATGGAGGATGCCAGTTGGAAAAGTGAAGCAGTGATACAAAATCATGGACAGATTGTGCAAGAGCTCATGGACAGGATCCCATGAAAGTTTTCAATCCGAGGAGTATGATGCAGGAGCATCACCGACTCATCAAGCGAGCCAGCACATCAAGCGGAGATTAGCTGGACAAACCAACCCAAATTTTTGAAAATGCTTTGGGATTGTTGCACAAGTCTTTAATGAAGCCATTTATGAAGGCACATTTTTATATTGTATTGGACCTTGTGCCTTTAATCTCTCGTCCTTTGGTAGATAGTCGACATTTAATCTAGTTAATGCTGGTAGATAGGATTTTTAAGTCTAGATTTGATAGTTTAGAGTTCGAGAGGGAAAACGGATATAGACAACCTCATTGTACCATTGTAACATAGTGGAAGCATTCAGGAGAAGAGAAGAGCAAGAAGAGAATAGTGTATGAAGTACACCCATTGATAGGCATTTGAATTAATAGAAGGAAGCTTTGATTCAACTCATGGTTTGTGTTGTTTCTCTGTGTATATTGTTGATGTGCTCATGAATGTTTGCTTCTTGTCATACATTTTCTTTCATATGCTGTGTATGTGATTTCATGTTTCAACCTGAAGTCTAAAGGGGAGATGGAACGAGTTTCAATTGTTTCTCTATCTGAGCCAGGAGATTCCTGCAAGGTGTGCAGTCGAAAATCATCCATAGGAGTGCATTGATGAAGGCTCAGGTAGTTTAACTCTTGTTATTATTCACTCAGAAGTGAAAGTGGGTTGCTGAAGCCATGCAAGGAGTGCATAGGCTGAAGAGGAAGTCTCAATTGTGAGTCTGAGAAGGAATTTTTGGAGGAATGTTGTTGCAGGAGTGCTCAGAGTCGGAAGGATTCAACACTTGGGAAGTGTTGTATGTTTTCCACAAGGAGTGCGTGCAAGTCCCTCTGAAAGAATTAGAGTGGAAAAGATCAGGAGGTATAGCACCTTCGTGATATCTTCAAAGGAGAGCATCAGGATCTTGCACCGTGGAGTGTTCAAGAAAAAGCTACAAGTGCATGTGTTGGAGGGCAAGTCCTGAGAAGGAATACTTAGCCATTCTCAAGAAAGATTCAGGGAGGAAGGAGTGACGGTCGAGATTCTATGGAGAAGCTCAAGGAAATCTTGTCAGCCATTAGATCTAGAGAAGTTACATCGGGGTTGAGCCCTAGCAAGCAGAGGAGGAGTCCTGGAGGAGACATCGGGATAATGGAGTTATCGGGTTCTCAAAGGGTAAGAGAACTGAGACGTTTTGAGTGTCAAAATCCCGAGAAAGGATCGTAGCCGTTGATCTCGGCAGGACACGTGTCAGTATTCTGGAGACGCATCGGGATATTGGAGACATCAAGGTTTTGAAGGTCAAGAGAATAGAGACCTTTTGAGTCTCGAAATACCGACAGAGAATCCTAGCTGTTGATCCCGACAGGACACGTGTCAGACATCAAGACAGGAGTCAGGATTTAACCCATCGGGGATTCCAGGAGTGAATAAATCATTGCATCAAGATTCGCGATCCGTGAAATCCCAATAAGCTCAGAACCGTCCATCAGTAGGGACACGTTTCGGAAGATCCGAGGAAGTCGTGAATCGGAGAATCGGGGTTTCTGGAGGCAAGAAACTCTTGCATGTTGAAATCACGACTCGCGATATCTCGACGGGAGCTTTGAACCGTCCATCGGCGAGGATGTGTGGCAAGAGATCTTGAAGAGTTGGGGTTTGGGGCCATCGAAGTTTTCGAAGGAAGAGAATTTATGCAATAGGAAATCACAATCCGCGATATCCCGACGGAAGGCGTGTGGGCGACAACGGGAGTCAGCAGAGGACAGGTGGCAATTAGTATCAGGGTTCAGGGAATTGGAAGTCCCGAGAACATAGCAGCAGGAATCGTGATATTCTGATATGCGATTTCCCAACAAGGTCAAGGATCGTAGTGGAGGACAGGTGTCGTGACACATCGGTGTTTCGGCATATCGGGAGTCGTGGGTTCGTGAGTTTGAGCTGCAAGGGATTGCATCAAGAATTGTGATATCGTGAGAAGCGATATCCCGAAAACCATAGGGTAGCGTGTGGGACCAAAAGAGTGAGTGGAAGATAGGTGGCAGAGATTGGAAGATCTCGCGAACTCGAGAATTCACAGGGTGAGGGCCCAAATATTGGGTACTCCAAGTCACGAGGATGCGAGGTTGCAAAAATGCGATAGGATCGTATCGGCATTTCGGTGCATCGGGTATCGGGGGTTGGAAAACCGAGGGTTTGGGTATCACGAGTAGCGAAGTCGCGATAGAGCCGAAGTCCCGATAAAGGAAAGAGGAAATCAGTGTTGATTGACACATCAAGTATCGGGGATTTGAGAACCCAGTGTCCAACCTTTGAACCCGCGAAGTCACGAGTTTCGATTCCCTGATAAATCAAAGAAGGGGGGGATCACGCTGAAGAGAATATATGGGTGTAGATTTCCCGATAGGGAAATAGAAGAACCTTGGAGTTCTTCGGGCCAAGAAGAAGAAGGTCCTGAGGAAGCGGGCATGCCCTGGGTGGCACGTTTATGTCAGTAAGTGCTAGAGAGTGTGTTTTTTTAGTGTGGAGCATAGATGAGGATAGGTCGACAAAGAGGCGCAATGTTGAGAGTAGGGTATCTAGTGAATNGATTATATGGAGAATCTCAAGGAAATATTGTCAGCCATTAGATCTAGAGAAGTTACATCGGGGTTAAGCCCTAGCAAGCAGAGGAGGAGTCCTGGAAAAGACATCGGGATAATGGAGTTATCGGGTTCTCAAAGGGTAAGAGAACTGAGACGTTTTGAGTGTCAAAATCCCGAGAAAGGATCCTAGCCGTTGATCTCGGCAGGACACGTGTCAGTATTCCAGCGACGCATCGGGATATTGGAGACATCAAGGTTTTGAAGGTCAAGAGAATTGAGACCTTTTGAGTCTCGAAATACCGACGGAGAATCCTAGCTGTTGATCCCGGCAGGACAAGTGTCAGACATCAAGACAGGAGTCAGGATTTAACCCATCAGGGATTCCAAGAGTGAATAAATCATTGCATCAAGATTCGCGATCCGTGAAATCCCAATAAGCTCAGAACCGTCCATCAGTAGGGACACGTTTCGGAATATCCGAGGAAGTCGTGAATCGGAGAATCGGGGTTTCTGGAGGCAAGAAACTCTTGCATGTTGAAATCACGACTCGCGATATATCGACGGGAGCTTTGAACCGTCCATCGGCGAGGACGTGTGGCAAGAGATCTCGAAGAGTCGGGTTTTGGGGCCATCGAAGTTTTCGAAGGCAGAGAATTTGTGCAATAGGAAATCACAATCCGCGATATCCCGATGGAAGGCATGTGGGCAACAACGGGAGTCAGCAGAGGACAGGTGGCAATTAGTATCAGGGTTCAGGGAATTGGAAGTCCCGAGAACATAGCAGCAGGAATCGTGATATTCCGATATGCGATTTCCCAACAAGGTCAAGGATCGTAGTGGAGGACAGGTGTCGTGACACATCGGTGTTTCGGCATATCGGGAGTCGGGGGTTCGTGAGTTTGAGCTGCAAGGGATTGCATCAAGAATTGTGATATCGTGAGAAGCGATATCCCGAAAACCACAGGGTAGTGTGTGGGACCACAAGAGTGAGTGGAAGATAGGTGGAAGAGATTGGAAGATCTCGCGAACTCGGGAGTTCACAGGGTGAGGGCCCAAAGATTGGGTACTCCAAGTCACGAGGATGTGAGGTTGCAAAAATGCGATAGGATCGTATCGGCATTTCGGTGCATCGGGTATTGGGGGTTGGAAAACCGAGGGTTTGGGTATCACGAGTAGTGAAGTCGCGATAGAGCCGAAGTCCCGATAAAGGAAAGAGGAAATCAGCGTTGACTGACACATCAAGTATCGGGGATTTGAGAACCCAGTGTCCAACCTTTGAACCCGCGAAGTCACGAGTTCCGATTCCCTGATAAATCAAAGAAGGGGGGGATCACGCTGAAGAGAATATATGGGTGTATATTTCCCGATAGGGAAATAGAAGAACCTTGGAGTTCTTCGGGCCAAGAAGAAGAAGGTCCTGAGGAAGCGGGCATGCCCTGGGTGGCACGTTTGTGTCAGTAAGTGCTAGAGAGTGTGTTTTTTTAGTGTGGAGCATAGATGAGGATAGGTCGACAAAGAGGCGCAATGTTGAGAGTAGGGTATCTAGTGAATATTTCAAAAGTAGTGGTAGTAGGGGTCAGGATGATAAAGTATTTACCCCTTGGTTGTTGTGGAGTGCCACAGTTTTAGAGGAATATGTGGCACCGAGTAGAGGCATTGAGGTAGGAGAGGATGAGGAAGGACCTCAAAGAGGAGGGGAATAGGAGTTGGCGATAGTGGATGGTATTACACGACTGCAAGTAGGAAACTCTCTGGGTTACCTCATAAGAAACGTTAAAATAATATGGAGTTACCCCCCCTTTTGAACCACTCCCCTTCTGCACTTTTAGAAAATAAGAAAGAATGACAGATAGAATAACAATTGGAGTATAAGAAAGAGTAGGATAATAAAGGAGATAATACACAAGAGAAGAAGGAGATGAAGTCATACATAGCTTTCAAGGAAGAGTATCGGTACCAAGATCCCCGTCACCGAGAAGTCAGTCAGGAGGACATAGTTTGATATTGAGGATGGAAAATCTGGATAGTACCCCAATATTACCGATTTTCCATGGGACTGGTAAGGATAATGAAAAACAACATTGGTTTACATGTGAGGTGATATGGTATCTGAAGAGGATCACAGATGAAGCATTGAATATTGTGCAATTGGAGACCATTTTCAGAGACATGACCTTGATGCGATACATGAAGTACAAGGCCATTATTCTAGTGGAACAGAAAAGGTCCCTGACAAAGATCAAGAGAGATATTCTTAATGAGTTCTAGAAGCCTAAGTCAGAATCTCAATGCATTACAAATATTAAGGAGATCAAGAAAAAACTAAGAGAAACCATGTGGGATTATGACCAATGGTCCAAGATCCTATTAGATAGGATGAAATTCCATATCTAGTATGTGCAAGATAGAGAATGGTTCATTGTTGGGTTACTACCCCATATCCAAGTTCCACTTACCCAAAATAAAGTGACAACTCAAGAAGAGATAGTGGAAATTGCAATGCACCTAGAGGAGACACCAAGAGGAGCCACCAGGAGGAGGCGAAACATCGATAGGTTTGGTGCAGGTGCAGTCCCAACTTTCCAAGCTAACGATGTAGTTTCATGACATGGAAAAATAAAAGGTGGTGTGAAAGCACGTATAGTGTACAATGTGTCAATCAGAGCGGCATCGTAGAGATGAGTGTCCTACATTGGTAATTTATATTGCGATGAGAGCGTGGAATCCATTTCTGAATGGGCCTCAGATGGAATGGTGTGAGATTTTCTAACAATGGGGATGTATAATATCTTTCTACCTAACACTGGAAAAATATCAATAGTCACATCATACATTAGAGGGAATTTCAACTCAAAAGTGTCCACATAAGGAAAAATCAATAAATTAATAAAATAATTCCATGTAGACAATTTTTTAATATTCTTTTCTAATATTACACTTTCAGCGAAGATGCCCATGGTTGTTTTACTTTTATCGAGGGTAACTTAAATATATATTTTATATTAAAATTAATTTATGATCACCATGTTCAATGCATTGTTTTCCCCAAAATAAGGAAAGAATAATAAATACACAATACCATGTTAAAAGTTATTAAACCAACTATCCAAGGTGTAATTTTCCCCAATAAACTATTACATATTATTA
>JZKD02S1742472.1:47719-61460 GCA_000966675.3 Picea glauca
TTATAGAATGAGTACCCCAGAATTAAAATAACTACAAATGAATTTGGAAGAATTGTTGAAGAAAGGGTACATACACCCAAGTGTTTCACCTTGGGGAGCACCAATACTCTTTGTCAAAAAGAAGGATGAAAATTTGAGGATGTGTATTGACTTTCGACAACTGAATAAGTCCACTGTGAAGAACAAGTATCCTCTACCCATAATTTATGATCTCTTTGATCAGCTAAGAGGAGCAAAGATGTTTTCAAATATAGACTTGAGATCAGGATACCATCAGGTAAGAATCAAGGAAGAAGACATCCATAAGACAACCTTTAGAACCGAGTATATGCATTATGAATTTGTAGTGGTGCCATTTGGAATAACCAATGCACAAATTGTATTCATGTGATTAATGAATGGCATATTCAGAAATTATTTGGATAAGTTTGTCATAGTATTCTTGGATGGAACACGTGTATATTCTAAGTTTTAAGAAGATCATGAACATCACCTAATATTGGTATTGTAAGTGTTGAGATTACATCAGTTGTATTCCAATCTTAGTAAGTGTTCTTTTTATCAAAAGAAGATCCATTACTTGGGACACATTATTTCAGAACAAGGTATAGCAGTGAATCTAGAGAAGATTGAAGCCATTAGAGGATGGCCAACACCCAGGAATGTTTTAGAATTCAGATCTTTTATGGGGTTAGATGGTTACTACATAATATTTATAACAGTTTTCTCTAAGATTCCTCATCCCATCACTTCTTATCAAAAGAAGGGAATTAAATTTGAATGGACATCTGAGTGTGAAGAGAACTTTGATCTGTTGAAATAATTACTTACTAGTGCACATGTTTTAAAGATTGTTGACCCAAATTAATTTTTTTTGGTATGTGTAGATGCATGTAAGGAAGAACTTAGTGGAGTCCTCACTCAAAATGGACATGTAATTGTTTATGAGTCCATAAATATTAAGGAACATGAGAGGAACTATGCCACACATGACTTGGAGCTTGCTGCCATTATTCACACATTGAATATGTGGATGCATTATCTCATGGGAAAGAGATTTGAATTAAGAACAGACCATAGTGGTCTTAAGAATATTTTTGAACTACCAACTTTGAATGCTAGGAAAACAAGATGGATAGAATTTTTAAGTGAATACGATTTTGAAATCAAGCATATGAAGGGAAAACAAAAAAAAATTGTTGATGCACTTAGTAGAAGAATACATCTCATTCATGCTACAACTGTTAGTATGCATCGGTTAGATTTAAAGAGAAAATTTTTAGATGTTGTTGTCACAGATCAACATTACCTACATGTAAAAGAAAGCTTATAGCAAGAAAATTTACAACATAAAATTAAAGATTATGAGATGAAGGAAGATGGATTACTTATGCATAAAAATAGAATTTATGTTCCTAGTTCCAGAGAGCTTAGGAATTTGGTATTAAAATAAATGGATAGTGCTACATATGCCAGACATCTCGGTTACTAGAAAAAAATTACAATAGTAAGAAGCCAGTTCTTTTGGCCGGGAATGAAAAATTATGTTGTTGATTACATCGCCAAATGTATGGAAATTCGGAGAGTGAAGGCTGAGCATAGACACCCAATGGGTTTGCTACATCTATTACCAATTCTAGAGAAGAAATGGGAAGTGATAACTATTGATTTTATAACTAAATTTCCCAAGACAAAAAGCCAACATGATTCAATCATGGTAGTGGTTGATAAATTGACAAAGGCTTCTCATTTTGTACCTGTAAAACAAAATCATACAACATATAATATTGCATAAATTTACATGAAAGAGATTGCTAGGTTGCATGGGATACCTAGGAGAATTGTCTAAGATAGAGACACAAAGTTTACTTCAAATTTATGGAGGGGATTGTTTAAAGGATTTGGTATAAATATGAACTTTATCACAACTTACCATCCACAGTCCTATGGGAAGACAAAGAGAGTCAACCGAGTAATTGAAGACATGTTGAGAATGTATGTGATGGATAAGCCATCTAAGTGGGAAGATTACTTGCACTTGGTTGATTTTGCCTATAATAATGGGTATCAAGTTGATTAAAAATGAGCCCATTTGAAGCTTTATATGGTAGGGGGAGCATGTGATTTTGAAAGTGAATCCCAATAAGAGCTCTTTGAAGTCTGGTAGTTGTACAAAGCTGGCAACCAAATTTTGTGGTCCATTTGAGATATTGGACATAATAGGGCCAGTTTCATAGATGCTTGCATTGCCTTCTTCCATGAATGTGCATAATTTATTTCATGTCTCTTTGCTAAAATATATATATATATATATATGATCCTAACCATGTTATTGATTGTCATTTGATTTAGGTAGAGAGAGAGGGAGACTTTCAGGACTAGTTAGTGCGAATATTGGAAATAAAAGTCAAAATGATTAAGAATCGAGTTATAGAACTAGTGAAATTTCAGTGGACCTACTACGGTCCTGAAGATGCTACTTGGGATCATGAATATGCCATGCGGGTAGAATACCCACAACGTTTTGAATAAATTTTGAGATTTTGATCTCTATTTTGTATGTACACTAAGGATAGTGCCAAAATAAGGGGGAGGGGATGTAACATCCTGGGTTTTGAGCCCCATATTAAATAATGTATTTTGTTAATTGATGAAAGGCCAAAGTTCCCAAACAATCAAAAGATGATAGTGTACCTAAAAAATGTAATAATTTGATCATTATTAATAATAAACACATCGTTGGCTGATAGATGGAAAAGGAAAAGAGTTGTAGGGGGATATGATTCCACAAGAGAGGGGGTTTGATGGGATAAGTATTTATTTTATATTTTTATTATACATTTGGTTTAATGGAGAATAACAGTTATGTGAGATTCTTTGGAGGAAAGAAAAGTGGTTCATTGATTCCAAGAATTACATAAACCCATCTTTAGTCTGGGGTGGGTGTTCTTCCTCTCTTTTTCTTATAGTTTATTCCTCTTCACTCATTCATGAACTCACTCAATTACTCATTGTTCACACCTTTCATTGGATATTTTTAATCCATTCATTCTTTCACTTACTCATTTTTCCTCATTCTTGTCTTGTCTTGGGAAAGGAAGACAAACTGTTGAAGAGAATCCATGGTTTGGTCGGTTCTAGAGACTATTGGTGTATTCCATCCATGAATCATGACATGCATGTCTAAGATTCTTTGGTCAGTGCTAATTTTTTATCACACCTGCGAGTCCTGAGAGTCCCATCATGGATATTTTAGAACAGCTACATTGGAGCCCTGGAAGGAGGTGGACATTTCAAGGGACTACTTGGTAGAGAAGGGGTCCATTATATTAGGTGGTGCAGGCCAGAAAGAAGACAATTGGTGTCCTTTGGATTTCTATGGGCATTGGAAATCCTGTGAGAGATTGAGTACTAACTGGTTTGGGAAGTCGAGTTACACTCTGGAATGGTTCTTGTGGATTCATAGCCTTGGCTTATGGGTGGAATTATTGTTGAGACTTTGAACAACAACGTCTATAGTTGGGTGGAGCATCCTTGGTATACAATTAGTAGGCGATTCATTTTATAAAACACAAGCGCTCTCTTTTATGTTTATTTACTTGTGTATCTTTATTTCCACTACGTATTCGATTTTCTAAGAATTTTGTATCTATCATATGCATGCTTGATGGTTATGACTGTGCATGTCATATGGTTCCTTTATTTTATGCATCTTTATTAATTACAAATGTATCGATAAGAGAAATAATTCCGAGAGTGGTCCTGAAGTAGCATAGCCCAGATTGGGGGTGGTTGGGTATGTTACAGGGCATGACCCCTGATCATAGTCTCCAGTTGTTCGATCTTAGTCACCTCATTTGTAACTCTCTTTATGGACCATATTTCCTCAAAAGTGAACCAATGTTGTTTGACATCATCCTTACTTGTTCCATGGAACACAAAAAATATCATCGTAGTATCTTGATTGGCCATCCTGGGACCAAGGTTAGTTCCACTCCTTTGACTGTTATTGTCTGGATCCTTCCACACCACTATCACTTTGGGTAAAGTATTGTTTAATTAACCTTCTCTTTCAGTTGTGTCGTCACTTATTTTCTCTTCTTCTCTTTACTCTATTGGAAATACTGAGAGGGGGGGGGTGAATCAATATTACCCTTTTTCAACAATTAGAAATTACTTTGATATTTTATTAATTACCAAAATAGATCAACAATGGAATTGTATTTAAAATCAATTATATAAATTTAATTAACATGAATTACAAGGTTTTATAAATAATAGTGAAGGACACCGATCCTTTTTAGAGCACCAACTCTAGGAGACACAAATCCCCTTCTTCAGGGAATCAACCCTAGGAAGCACCAAATCCCTTGTTTTTAGGGCACCATCCCTAGGAAGCACCAAATCCATTATATAGTAAAGGATATGAATTCTTCCTTGCTCCTCCCTTCCACCCTCACTGCGTTAGTATCTTTAGTTCCTCTTCTTGGACTCCACTTCTGTTTTGATCTTGTGATCTGGATTATAGAGACACCTCTTCTTCACCATTTTTTCTTACCTATATAGTCTTCCAACTAGTGTGAGCATTGAAGAATTGTGTCCCTTTGTTTGGACCATTGCACCTCTTCATTTAAGTTAGCAATAATAATGTTTGATTTTCTTCCATTATTATTCATACATTATCGTGAAATATTTTTTATTTAGTGAGAGGGATTTTCATAAATCAATCACATAAATGGATCGATTTCAATCCCATGCCTATTTATTTCATTATCAAATTAAGTTGATCAAATATTATATTTTTAATGCATTGCAAGTATTGGATTACTTAAGATAAATCAGGACAAAGTCCAGGTCCTTATCTGGTTCAACGTTCCTTATTGACCGAGATCAAATTCTTATTATGTGTCCTAAATTTAGCACATAACACTTCAGGACATCTATTTCATACAACCATAGGTGGTGGCTAAGTGCTAAGAAAAACAAGTTCTTAATGACTTATCAATATTGGAGGTCGTGTTTTATTTGCACATTGAGATGGATAGTTCTCGTTCACTTCGGAACTTCGCCCTTCGGTGCTTCGAGACTCTTCCCTTTGTAGTCTTTTAATTATTCCAGAGAAAATTCCACCGGATTTGTTATCAACACTTCCCTTCTTAATAACCTTCACATGTCTAGGATCTAGGACCATGGGCATAGGAACAAAGGAGCTCCCACTCTTTGGGTATTCATCTATTCGTGACTCTGAGACTTCGGGTTACTCGAACTATGAAGTAGTTCAATCCTTCTGAAGGTTTACCTACTGGATAAGTCAAAAAACCAGAATGACCACTTACTATCAGTTAACATCTCTTGCTAACTCTATCCTTCCACTAATTTTGATCTAATGGTCATGAGAAAACCTAGAGGATCTTAGATCAACTACCAACATTAGTTTGTGACTTCTCCCTTCGATGCTTTGGGTAGTTTCTTGTGGGAGTAACTGCATATCCCTGAAGGACATAATCCTAGAGTGATGTATCTTACTGACATCACTATTGATTTGACATTGGTTGAGTGGCTGCCACATGTCACCTAGATTCGTGACTTACGTATACCTAAACTGCCAACTAGACCTTGATACTTGTCGCCATATGATTGCGCCACATGTTCTTACTGACATGGTCTTGTTGATGTGGTTTTTCTGATGTGTCATATGTATATCTTCTTTAGATGATTAATCTATATTAAATGGTTTAGTTTTCACCTGATTTCTTGATCCAATGACGCTCAATCACTTCAGGACTCTGAGGCTCTGAACTTCAAGTGAACTTACATATTTTAAACCATTTTTTGCTGAAGTGGTCAGTTTCGAAGTTGACCATAATTGGACCTGCTTATCCTCATCCAATGGTCACCATGCATTGTCTAGATCTGATGGCCCTCATTCACTTCGGAAATTTGGGACTCCGGACTTCAGGTGAACTTACATGTTCTTGGTTTTGTTTCACTGGAGTAGTCATCGTTAGAATTGAATATCTCCTTCCCTTTACTGTGATATGGCAGTTCCCATATTTAACTCAAGATCAACGGTTGACAATAGATCATGACTTTGGGGATTCGACCTTCGGGTAAACTTACCTATTACTAGATTCTTTTCATCGGAGTGGTCAGTTTCAGAGTTGAACATGTAGTGTCCCCAAGGCCGAGCCCCGTTGTAAACCATGTTCTGAAAGGAATTGTAATTATGTTTTATAGGCTGGTGAGCCAAGTTTCTTATAAGCTGGAGGCTTATGTGTTGTTAGGCCAAGGAGCCTGAGTGTTGAAGGCTAGGAGGCTGCTATTGTATACGGAATCACGCAGAACAATTAATAAAATATAAACACCGCAATGTGCAGACCGACCACGATGAATTAGTGAAGGGGGACTAAGCATCCATAAGGTGTGAAAGGAATTAGGGGCTAGAAGGTGGGAAAAGGGGCTAAGTTTTGAGCCCAAGGGCTAAGCCTAGGGGGATTAAGCCCGGGAATAATATTTTAATATTTTCCCAAAAGACATATGCATTTTATGTTTTATCCTAAGTTTCTGGAAAAGGGAGAACATGAAAGGGAGATGCGTGCTGGTGGAACGCATGCAGTTTCATGGGTGACAAGTGTCAACCCTGACGCATGCGAATAAAACGGCCAGGGTGAGTCGTGCGAAAGGGTTCCTCCTCCATTCCACCCGGCTACCAGAGCATGTTGGGAGCGTTGAACAATACGACCAACACAATCTTTGCAAAGAATACCTCTAGCATTTCTGAGAGTCAAGAACCCCATATTGTCTTGGATAGTCCATGCACATCCTCTATTATACTAATCGAACCTATGCGTGGAGGCTCTATTTTGAAGCCAAGACCCTAGACCATTCCGCCATTGTTGAACCAGTGGGAAAGCCTGTGTTTTTCTGAAGAGCTGGTCTCACCCTTTGTTCTGAGTCGTGGATTCTGTGTCGACCCCTGCAGGAGTCACTCATCACGCATTCCTGTGAACCATCACTTTGAGGCCTCGAGTCATTGTTGAGCTTGTTTGAGAGGCCATGTTTGTATTTCCAATTGGCTGTGGAAACCACACAGAGCTAGACTGTGCGTGGCTTGATGGCAAGCACAAGTTGTGACTGAGCCTATGTGTGATCTCTCTCTAGGTGAGGGAGGTGGATGTTGTTGGAAGAGGTTTCTTCCAGAGAGTGTCCAGCACTAGCTTCAAGCTCGGAGACTGCCTGATCCGGCCTATTGCTGAGACCCAGAGAGGGAGTTTAGCACTGGTGGACTGTGCTTGTGAAGGTGTATACTCCCGAGCAGAACATGCATGTGGGGAATGAGAGTCTGATAGTAGTGGGCGTAAGATGGCATCCTGGGAAGAATCCTTCCAGATTTTATGTGTTGTTTTCCCTATAACCTCAGCCTAGCCTAGATTTCCTTGCCTTGGGGTGGAGCTTAGTCCCATCTCGGGGGTGACCCACTGCTGAGCTGATGAGCAGTGTGGTCTAAGGCTAGGAGGTTCATGGAAGGCCTGCACTTGGTTGGTGGAATCTACCATTGATAAAGATAAGTATCTAATTATGCTTTAATCATGTTTTACATGACCATACTGCTTATGTATCATGTTTTCCGCCGTGTATATGAATTAATATGAAAAGCTAATTGCTTGCTGATTATGGCAGTAATTCATATGAATACTCTGTGTTGAATGTGTTTATTGTTTAAATGCATGTGGGTTGAATAAATTTTGTATGAGTTATGTACAAAGTGGTTAGTAGTTGAAAGGGTGCACTACAGTTTGGTATCAGAGCTAGTGGAGCGGTCTTTGGACCAAGAATGCGAGGGGAAATTTGGTCTGGAAGGCAAATTTCAAACCCTGGTTTGCTCCAAAGTGTCAAGGAGTTACTTGACGAGTTTTTAAAGCTTAGGAGGTATAGCGGCATTATGAAACCACAGTCAGTGTGGTATAAGTCCATAGGGAGAGAGAACTCCACACCGGAAGTGTAGGAGCTTTAGGATCTATTCGGGAGGGAAGGTGAGCCCTCGTGACCGTTAGATCTAGAAAGTGTGCACGAGGTTTAAACCCCTTTGGAATTGCATAGGAGTGTGAAGATCGCGATATGTGAAATATCGAATTAGTCAAGACCGTCCATCTCGAAGGGAAAGGTGGCGATAATAAAGAGCCCGTCAGCATTTCGCTTGTCAAAATATCGGGATATCGACATTTGTGAAATCGAGAGTCACGATGATAGGAGGTGGGGAATTTTCATGGTAAAAGTCTCAGGAATGATCCGAGCCGTCCGTTTGTGGAGACACATGGCGGAGATCGAGCGACCCATCAGTATATCGACTACTGGGGTTTTGAGTTGACATAGAACTTTGTCATTGGGGAATCGCAAGTTGCGAAATCCCGAGATTGGATCTGAGCCATCCGTCAGTTGGGACATGTGGGAAATATTGGGAGCCCATTGGCATATCGGGGTTCGACATTTCATGAATCCTGAAGACAAGGCACCTGGAGCATTTGAAATCATGATACGCGAAATAGCGAGAAGCAGCGAGGACTGTCCATTCTTGGGGACATGTGGCCGAGATCAAGGAATTCAGGAAAGTTCCGGAAGGAGAGTCATCCATCAGGAAATTGGGGTTCGGGGAATTGCAAATCCTGAGGACATATGTGTTTTGGCATTGGAAAGTCCGAAACCCCGATAAGAGGTATGACTATGGTCATATAAGGGGATGTCATGTGAACCACGAGTCTAGACCAGAGGGCTAACGGGAGTTAGAGTGCATCGACGTTTGGAAGCCCAAAATATCGAAAGGATCTAGACCATTAGATCTAGCTCATTGAGGATCGTTGGATCACGTATAAGAAACCGTGTATCGGATTTCGGGGATAGGAGTGACTAGAGGTTGGAAGTCACTGTGTAATGAAGTCTCGGGTACTGAAACTTTGAAACCCGAAGTCTCGAAGTCCCGAAATCTTCGAAGACAAAAGAATCATAGAGGATTTTAAGGACGACAACTATGTTGTGGGCCCAGGGAATAAGGAAACAAAATTTTCAGAATTCAGGAATTGAAATGATAAAAGGTTGGGAGTCACTGCAAATGGACTCCCTGGTGTCTAAAACCCGAAGTCCTGGGTACCGAAAACCTGAAGGCCAAAAATCCCGAAATGTCGAAAACGAAAGTTTTGAAAACCCAAAAATTGCAGAGCCAAGCAGAGCTCGGAAAAGTCATGAAATTGAAATATTTTCTTAACATCGATTGTTATGAAAGATGCGGAATTGTCAAGAAACAAAGGCCTGACAAATTCTAATCGTCTGCGCATTTGTATTGCAGAAGGTTGACGAGTGCCACAACTGATTTGAATTGCCAGAAAGTGAAAAGAAATGGAAGAGACACATAATTCTTCTAGTTCAGGAAACGAAGCTTAGAAGAGATAGCGTGTTAATTTTGGTATGAAGAGTGCGCATATCCAGTGCAAGGAGTGCTTATAGAGGGAACTTGTTTTAAGTTTGAAAGACTCCAGGAGATGAGTGTAGAGGGTGCCAGGAGGACACCATAAAGTCTTTTGGAAAACACTGAAGGGTCAAGTCCCTTTGAGACTGATTAAGTTAAAAGCTCTGAGAGAAACAGAGAAAGTTCAGACGCCGAGTGCAAGTGCACGGTAAGGTGAAGTTAAAATTTCACTAACCGAAGCTCGGAAGGAAAAACACCATCGAAGCCTTCTAATTATTCGAAATTCTTCAAGTTAGGGAGGAAGTCAATTCTAGAAGAATTGATGCCAAGATATTGATGTAGGAGCATCCACATTTTGATCAAACGAGCCAGCGCGTGGAGGCAAAGGAACAGCTGGACAGTGCCAACACATATGATTTTCGAATCACTTTGGAGATTTGTTGCGCCGTCATTTAAATGAAGGCATTTAGATCCAGGCGCACTTGTAATATGTTATAGATAAGAAGACATTAAATAGTTTTAATGCAGTTAGATAGGAATTAACTGTAGATTTGACAGTTTTAGCTTTCAAGAGGGAAAACGGAATATAGGCACCCTCCTTTTTACATTGTAAACTCATTCAGATTATTCAGCATTAGCATAGAGAGCAAGAGAGAACAGAGCAGAGAGTTCGTGAAGAAACCCCATGTATAGATTGAATTAATAGAAGGGCTCTTGATTCAATTCCATGGCTGTGTTTGAGTTCTTTGTGCTGTTGATGTTATTTTGTTGCATACTTGCTTCTTTATATGCTTACCTTTTATATGCTGCTTATGTGATTGCCTATCAGGTTCGAAACCTGAGAGAATGAGTAAATGAGTTTCAATTGGTTCTCTGCTTGAGCCAGGATATTCCTGCATAGAGTGCAGTTGAATTCCTTTGCATAGAGTGCGTCGAGGAGGCTAAGCAGTTAAACTCTTGTTCTCATTTTCTCAGAATGAACTTGGTTGTTCGAGTTGTGCAGGTGAAGTGCAGGTCGAACGTGAAATCTCAGTAGCAAGTCTGAGAAGGGAAGGTTGAAATAGCTGTGGTTGCGAGCGCACAGAACCTGGAAACCTTCAGCACCGTTGAGGGTTGTGAAGGTTGAAGTCGAGCACAGGGAGAGTGTTCGAGAGATCTCTAAAGGAGTCAGAGGAACAAAGCTCAGGAGGGATATCACCTTTGGTTCAGTTACACAGAACAAAGGTGGGAGAGCTGAGAACCCTTCAAGAGGAAGAGAATCGACGACTTGAACTTCTTGAAGAAAGAAGTCTTCAAGAACGGGCAGAACCCGGAGGGGGCCATCGTGCATCGGAATATCGGGGTTGGCGAGCACGATTATTGCATGCACGACGAGATCACGAGTCGTGATTTCTCGACTTAAACGAGATCGTCGATTGAGTGCGCACAGGTGGCACAAGATCCTGTAGAGTTGGGGTTCGACACTTCAGCGGTTCCGGCACTAAAGGGAGCACGGAGAAACCGCGAGAGCGCGAGTCACGATGGGTCCCACAGAGATTTCGTGGAGTATCGCACGTGGCATCGTGTGTTCAGAGCTCAGAGGTTGGAAAAAGAAGGTCTTCGGAATCACGAGTGGCGATAACCCGAGGTTGACTGTTGACCATTGGGAATCGGGATCTCGGTATTCGATAGCTCGAAGGCGTGTCGCAAGTTTCGTGATATTGTGAGACCCGATTTCCCGATACGCAAGCGCAGTTCCGAAGAGGAGTACCCTGTGGGAACAAAGGCTCCCGAGGGGAGTTGGAAGAGTATTGAATCTTCGGGCCGAGTTGTTGAAGGTCCTGGAGAAGGCGACCATCCACTGAGGGGCAGGTTGCATCATAGTGGTATCAGAGCCTGGAACTTGTCTGTGTATTTCATGCGAAAGGAGGAAAGAGGAGCACTCTGATACACACTACTTGCGTCAGAGTGGTATCAGAGCGGGAGTGTCTTTGTTTTCTGAAGCAGAGACAGGAGAGACAAAATGCCGCCCCGGAGGGAAAGGCAATCACCTGATCGAGAAGACAGGGACATGTGAAGAAGGGGTAGACCAACAGGAAATCCAGCAGGGAATCCAGATATGGAGCGTCAAATACAGGATCTCAGGGCGAGACTCGAAGATATGGAAACCGCCCAGAGGCGTGGAGCTAGTATAGCAGAGTTCAGTGACACTAAGGTTAAAGAGGAAGATGGACACGAACAAGAAGAGGTCATCGCAGAAGATGCCTTGACAGAGAGGTAGATAAAAGCCATTTCGAGGATGAGCTCGAAGACGAAAATGGATATTCCCGTCTATGAGGGAAATCTAAACGTGGAGGAGTTGTTGGATTGGATCCGAGCACTCGACACCTACTTCAACTATGAGGACATCGAAGAGGACAAAAAGGTGAGACATGCTGTCATCAAGCTGAAGGGACATGCAGCCTTATGGTGGGACGAGCTGCAGGCAGACAGACGTTCCAAGGGAAAACAAAAGATCAAAAGCTGGGATCGGATGATCGCTAAGATGAAGGCAAAGTTCATTCCGAGTGACTACTAGATCACTCTATTCAGGCGCATGCAGAACCTGAGACAGAAGCTGATGACAGTGAAAGAGTACACCGAGGAATTCTACAGGCTCAACATCAGAGCTGGTCATCGGGAGAGTGATGACGAAAAGGTGGCGAGATACCTGAATGGTCTCAGGTATGATATTTAGGATGAGTTAAGCATGGTTACCATCTGCACTGTTGAGGATGCATACCAGATGGCTCTGAAAGTCGAAGAAAAGATAAGCCGCAAGCAGGGACAGCGAGGACGAGGTAGGAGCCAGCCTAGAGGTAAAGCAGTTTCCCAGAAAGAATTTCAAAAGCCCAAGGAAGATTGGAAGAGGCCTCAGGGAAAAGCTGAAATAGGTGGAACCTCGCAGTAGAGGCAACAAAATTTTGAGCCGAGGAGGCAGCGACAGGATCAACAAGGAGATTACACTGATGCCAATACATTTCCTCGTACCTGAGGTAGAGGCAGAGGTCGAGGAAGAGTTATCACATGTTTCACGTGTGGTAAAGAAGGACACAAGGCCGTTGACTATCCAGACAGAAAATTGGACAGAAGTGAAACTCACGTCGCTGAGGCGCAGAGGTGTGACATGGAAGATGAGGACACTGGAAGTGGAGAGTCACTGACAGTGCACAAGGATCTCTTGAAGCCTGAAAAGGAGGTGGACAGCTCAGCGTAAAGATGCAGACTGTTCCGAACGACTTGCAAGACCAAGGGTTGGAAGTGCAAGGTCATAGTGGACAGTGGGAGCACCGATAATCGCGTTTCGACCGAGATGGTGGAGAAACTGGAGCTGAAAATGAACAAGCACCTGAGTCCATACGAAGTGACGTGGCTGCATAAAGGACACCAGGTATGTGTTACAAAACAATGTTTGGTAAATTTTAAAATGGGTGATTATAGGGATGAAATTCTGTGTGACGTTATACCCATGGATGTCTGTCATGTTTTATTGGGTAGACCATGGCAGTATGACCGACGTGTTGTTCATGATGGGAGAATGAACACATACACCTTGGAGAAGGATGGAAA
Source organism: Picea glauca (assembly GCA_000966675.3). NCBI lineage: Eukaryota > Viridiplantae > Streptophyta > Pinopsida > Pinales > Pinaceae > Picea > Picea glauca. The sequence continues at coordinate 60,768 of JZKD02S1742472.1, forward strand.
AACACATACACTGCTGCCAATAAAAGATAAGGAAATGAAGCTGGAAGTGAGCAGTACCATACTTCTCATGAGTGGGAAGGAACTTCTCACGGAGCTGGAGAAAGATGAATATCCACAATTCTTCGTTGTCAGGAAGCCAAGAATTTTCCTGACAAGCACCAGAGTGGATGACTTGCCAGAGGAGATTTAGGAACTTCTTGGAGAGTTTGCTGATATCATCGTGGATGAACTACCGCATTCATTGCCACCGATGAGGAGTGTGAGTCATCATATTGACCTCATACCCGGGGCAAGCTTACCGAATAAGGCAGCATACAGGTTGACGCCTCAGGAGAACGAGGAAGTCAAAAGGCAGGTACAGGATCTGTAGGATAAAGGACTAGTGAGGGAAAGTCTTAGTCCGTGTGTTGTTCCGATAGTACTGAGCCTAAAGAAGGGTGGAGGCTGGAGGATGTGTACAGACTCCAGGGTAATAAATAAGATTACCATCAGATACAGGTTTCCATTGCCGAGGATGGATGACTTGATGGATTGCCTGAGCGGGGCAAACTATTTTACCAAGATTGATCTCAAGAGTAGATACCATCAGATCCGGATGAGAGAGGGAGATGAATGGAAAACAACATTCAAAACAAACGAGGGTTTGTACGAATGGCTGGTCATGCCATTTGGCTTGACAAATGCACCCAACAC
>JZKD02S1742472.1:68599-83297 GCA_000966675.3 Picea glauca
TGGTGGAATGTCTCTCAATCAAAATATAAGTACAATTCTCTATTTATTCTATGTTGTGTATGTTGTATACAGTTTTAATGTTATTGAATTTGTTTGTATATACATACATATACATTCCATATATGGTTTCATTATTGCATCCATGAGTGTACCTAAGGTGTCTCATATTTCATTACTTAAGAAATATATATACCTAATTCTAATCATGTAATCGATTGGAATACGATTCAGGTGGAACTAGAAAGTGTCCTGCAAGTGCATCCTGTGCGCATATTGGACAGGAAAATAAAACAACTCCAGAATCGAGCTATTGAGATTGTAAGGGTCCAGTGGACCTGGTATGGTCCTAAGGACATGACATGGGAGAATGAAGAGGTTATGCGGGCAGAGTACCCACATCTTTTTGAAAATTTTGAAAGGCTTGCAGAGACAGTGTAAGTTGCACTGAGGATAGTGCAAAAATAAGGGGAGGGGGATTGTAATGTCCCCAAGGCCAAGCCCCATTGTAAACCATGTTTTGAAAGGAATTGAAATTATGTTTTATAGGCTGGTGAGCCAAGTTTTTATAAGTTGGAGGCTTATGTGTTGTTAGGCCAAGGAGCCTGAGTGTTGAAGGCCAGGAGGCTGTTGTTGTATACGGAATCAAGCAGAACAATTAATAAAATATAAACATCGCCATGTGCAGACCGACCATGATGAATGAGTGAAGGGGGAATAAGAATCCATAAGGTGGGCAAGGAATTAGGGGCTAGAAGGTGGGAAAAGGGGCTACGTGTTGAGCCTAGGGGCTAAGCCTAGGGGGCTTAAGCCTAGGAATAATATTTTAATATTTTCCCAAAAGACATGTGCATTTTATGTTTTATCCTAAGTTTCTGGCAAAGGGAGAACATGAAAGGGAGATGCGTGTTGGTGGAACACATGCAGTTTCATGGGTGACAAGTTTCAACCCTGACGCATGCGAATAAAACGACCAGGGTGAGCCATGGGAAAGGGTTCCTCCTCCATTCCACCCGGCTACCTGAGCGTGTAGGGAGCGCTGAATAGTACGACCAACCCAACCTCTGCAAGAATACTACAAGCATTTCTGAGAGTCGAGAACCCCGTATTGTCTTGGATAGTCCGTGCACATCCTCTGTCGGACTGATCAAACCTATGCGTAGAGTCTCTGTTCTGAAGCTGAGACCCTGAACCATTCCGCCATTGTTGAACCAGTGGGAAAGCCTGTGTTGTTCTAAAGAGCTGGTCTCACCCTCTGTTCTGAGTTGTGGATTCTGTGTCGACCCCTGCAGGAGTCACTCATCATGCATTCCTGTGAGCCATCATTGTGAGGCCTCGAGCCATTGTTGAGCCTGTTTGAGAGGCCGTGTTTGTATTTCTAGTTGGCTATGGAAACCACATAGAGTTGGACTATGCGTGGCTTGATGGCCAGTGTGAGTTGTGACTGAGCCTATGTGTGATCTCTCTCTAGGTGAGGGAGGTGGATGTTGTTGGAAGAGGTTTCTTCCAGAGAGTGTCCAGTACAAGATTTAGGCTCTGAGACTTCTTGATCCGGCCTATTGCTAAGACCCAGAGAGGGAGGTTAGCACTGATGGACTGTGCTTGTGAAGGTGTATACTCCCGGGTGGAACAGGCATGTGGGGAATGAAAGTCTGATAGTAGTGGGCATAAGATGGCATCCTGGGAAGAATCCTTCCAGATTTTATGTGTTGTTTTCCCTGTAACCTCAGCCTAGCCTAGATTTCCTTGCCTTGGGGTGGAGCTTAGTCCCAGCTCGGGGGTGACCCACTACTGAGCTGATGAGTAGTGTGGTCTAAGGTTGGGAGGTTCATGGAAGGCCTAAAATTGGTTGGTGGAATATACCATTGATAAAGATACGTATCTGATTATGCTTTAATCATGTTTTACATGACCGTGTTGCTTATGTATCATGTTTTCCGCTGTGTATATGAATTAATATGAAAAGCTAATTGCTTGTTGATTATGGCAATAATTCATATGAATACTCTGTGTTAATGTGTTTATTGTTTAAATGCATGTGGGTTAAATAAATTTTGTATGAGTTATGTACAAAGTGGTTANAGGTGTCTCATATTTCATTACTTAATAAATATATATACCTAATGCTAATCATGTAATCGATTGGAATACGATTCAGGTGGAACCAGAAAGTGTCCTGCAAGTGCATCCTGTGCGCATATTAAACAGGAAAATAAAACAACTCCAGAATCGAGCTATTGAGATTGTAAGGGTCCAGTGGACCTGGTATGGTCCTAAGGATATGACATGGGAGAATGAAGAGGTTATGCGGGCAGAGTACCCACATATTTTTGAAAATTTTGAAAGGCTTGCAGAGACAGTGTAAGTTGCACTGAGGATAGTGCAAAAATAAGGGGAGGGGGATTGTAGTGTCCCCAAGGCCAAGCCCCATTGTAAACCATGTTTTGAAAGGAATTGCAATTATGTTTTATAGGCTGGTGAGCCAAGTTTTTATAAGCTGGAGGCTTATGTGTTGTTAGGCCAAGGAGCCTGAGTGTTGAAGGCCAGGAGGCTGTTGTTGTGTACGGAATCAAGTAGAACAATTAATAAAATATAAACATCGCCATGTGCAGACCGACCACGATGAATGAGTGAAGGGGGACTAAGAATCCATAAGGTGGGCAAGGAATTAGGGGCTGGAAGGTGGGAAAAGGGGCTACGTGTTGAGCCTAGGGGCTAAGCCTAGGGGGCTTAAGCCTAGGAATAATATTTTAATATTTTCCCAAAAGACATGTGCATTTTATATTTTATCCTAAGTTTCTGGCAAAGGGAGAACATGAAAGGGAGATGCGTGTTGGTGGAACACATGCAGTTTCATGGGTGACAAGTTTCAACCCTGACGCATGCGAATAAAACGACCAGGGTGAGCCGTGGGAAAGGGTTCCTCCTCCATTCCACCCGGCTACCTGAGCGTGTAGGGAGCGCTGAACAGTACGACCAACCCAACCTCTGCAAGAATACTGCAAGCATTTCTGAGAGGCGAGAACCCCGTATTGTCTTGGATAGTCCATGCACATCCTCTGTTGGACTGATCAAACCTATGCGTAGAGGCTCTGTTCTGAAGCTGAGACCCTGAACCATTCCGCCATTATTGAACTAGTGGGAAAGCCTGTGTTGTTCTAAAGAGCTGGTCTCACCCTATGTTCTGAGTTGTGGATTCTGTGTCGACCCCTGCAGGAGTCACTCATCATGCATTCCTGTGAACCATCACTGTGAGGCCTCGAGCCATTGTTGAGCATGTTTGAGAGGCCGCGTTTGTATTTCTAGTTGGCTATGGAAACCACATAGAGCTGGACTGTGCGTGGCTTGATGGCCAGTGTGAGTTGTGACTGAGCCTGTGTGTGATCTCTCTCTAGGTGAGGGAGGTGGATGTTGTTGGAAGAGGTTTCTTCCAGAGAGTGTCCAGTACAAGCTTTAGGCTCTGAGACTTCTTGATCCGGCCTATTGCTAAGACCCAGAGAGGGAGGTTAGCACTGATGGACTGTGCTTGTGAAGGTGTATACTCCCAGGTGGAACAGGCATGTGGGGAATGAAAGTCTGATAGTAGTGGGCATAAGATGGCATCCTGGGAAGAATCCTTCCAGATTTTATGTGTTGTTTTCCCTGTAACCTCAGCCTAGCCTAGATTTCCTTGCCTTGGGGTGGAGCTTAGTCCCAGCTCGGGGGTGACCCACTGCTGAGCTGATGAGCAGTGTGGTCTAAGGTTGGGAGGTTCATGGAAGGCCTAAAATTGGTTGGTGGAATCTACCATTGATAAAGATAAGTATCTGATTATGCTTTAATCATGTTTTGCATGACCGTGCTGCTTATGTATCATGTTTTCCGCTGTGTATATGAATTAATATGAAAAKCTAATTGCTTGTTGATTATGGMAATAATTCATATGAATACTCTGTGTTAATGTGTTTATTGTTTAAATGCATGTGGGTTAAATAAATTTTGTATGAGTTATGTACAAAGTGGTTAGTAGYTGAAAGGGTGCACTACAGAACGTCTCCTTTCCTTTACTGTGATCTGGTGGTTCCAATTWTTTCACTCTAGATCAACAGTTGACAGTAGTTAATTTAATTTGAGACTCCGAGATATTTTTGGATTACACTATCCTTCCACTAAACTCAATTGAATGGTCGAGAATTCATCTAAAGTCCCTCTTTGATATAACGACTGGCATGACTTTGTGAGTTTGTTCCTCTGCCTTATCTACAATTTCTCGAAACTTACACTATCCTTCCACTTGGCTTTGATCAATGGTTCTAACTGATATGATGGTTGCGATTACTTACGAAATTTGAATGGATGATTAGATTTCCACGATACTTCACACGAGTTTATTCTGTGTAGGCTATGGATTCTGTGTGATCTGATGGTCCAAGATTTTACCGAGAAGCATATCAACAAAAAAGATTCTTCCTTGATTTTTTGGAGTTTTACTGTGGAGATTTCAATCCCAATAATGTTTCTTCAACGCACACTCCCTTCTGAGCTTTGATTAATGTCCTTTATTCTGAGCTTTGGGTTTATACTAGATTATTTTTCACCCTGTTGACATCAATGCCAATATTGTACCACTATGTCCAACATTCTCCCCCTTTGCAATCGATGGCAACCTTTTCTNCTCTCTCTCTTTTCATTGATAAATATATGGAATTGCTCTTGAAACTCAACCCTGATCGGTGAAATGATAGTAATTGATTGTCATTTTCTTCTCTCTTTTAATTTTTAAGACCTAATAAAAAAACACCAACAAATCTTGATTGAAGCTTTGATACCACTTGTTACATCCCTAGTACCCAAAAGGGATCACACTTGCATAAATTGAAAATAATATAACAGTGACAATAATGGTTGGGATACTTGCACACCTAATGGTTGGCATCTAGAACTTACTAATTCAATTAAATGAAGGAAGAAATCTCCATGAATAAAATATTGAAGTTGATTGTTATATTGATAAATGATAAGTTATGGTATATATAAGATAGGGAGGAAACTCATGTTTATAAAAACAAGGGTAATAGCTGCAATATATTGTAACATTTCCCTCTTCCGCATAAATTCTTTGTTATCTTCAACATTTCCCTCTTCCGCATAAATTCTTTTCTATCCTCAACATATTGTTATAAATAATGGGTAGGTTGGCATTAGTTACAAGATAACCTGATCATATTACATATAATTATTAATGTACGAGATATCATCCATTATTTAAGCATGCAAAACAAAACCCAAGACTAAATATTGTGGTTGACGTGATCGGGTCTTTACATTTTGCAAAACAAAGTACAAGAATTTCCATTATTTAAGCATGCAAAACAAAACCTGAGGCTAAACATTTTGGTTGACGTGATCAGGTGTGTACATATGGACGACGGAGAAAGTGTTATATTCCCTTCTTTAGTAGGGACTAATAAGATACATAGACACTAACCCTAAACTTATGTTAGGTATATATGTCATTATTATATAAAGAAAACATTTGTACACATATGACCTTATTATAAAGATGTTATGTATGTCATCATGATGTTGATGCTCTACACATATGATCACCTTATTATAAATATGTAGGTCACTACAAATAAACATATCATAATCGAAAGGAGTAGCCAAAATATAAAAATTGACAACTTAATGTTTGGTATGGTGTAGGTAAGACAATTACTTGCCAGGACAAAGATTTGTCACAATGAACGAAAATGACAGGAAGCTTGCTCGGTTGAGAGAGGCATTAGAGGCGAGGGGCGATGGAAAATGTTATTTCCCTTGCTATGATTGTAGAGGCTTGCAAAATAAAAGACTTTTAATAACAACAGCCCAAAAACATTGGAGGGAGAAGGGGCATGCCGAAGGAGGTTATGAATATCGTCCCTTGGTAAGAGGATTCAATATTTAATGTATTCCTTGTAATAATCAGTATGTCATGAATTTTAGTAATATTTCTTATCAGGATTTTTATATTTTCTATACACACTAACTTTTCTATGTTTTTTTTTTTAATATATAGACAATGCCCCCAAAGTGTCGACCTCCAGAGAGTTATTTGCCAAGTACTAGTAGAAATACTACTTTACATGGAGATTAACTTCGAGATTAGAATATTGAAGTTGTTGATAAAGTTATTAATGATGATATGGATGGAAATAACATTAATGATTCAAATCAAGAAGATGAGATACATAGATTGATCCAAGACACATTTTCTCCAATGGATGAGGACAACCAGGATGATAGTCATGATGTTGATCCTCTACTCGAGAAGTCACATCAACCTCTTTATGATGGCTCAACAAAAAATATTTTATCTACTATATTGTTGTTGGTGAACCTGAAGGTTTTGAATGGCTTATCAAACACATGTCTCACACAGATACTAAGGTATTTAATTTGTTAATTATTTATGCTTGCATGTTCACAAATACTTAAAACGTTCAATTTTTTCCTATATTTCTATTGTTTTCTAATTTGTAAATTAGTATATTCGATGATATATTGATGATGAATATTTTTTATATTGACTTATTGTTTAGAATTTTGTAGATTGTTAGGTGATGTTCTATTACCGACATCAAATATTTTTCCATGCACATATTGAGAAATATCCGTGGTTATTATGAAAGAAATTTGAATGGACTATCAGGCTATTGATGCATGTCCTAATGATCATGTCATATATTATGGACAATATGCATTAGAAAATGAATGCCCACAATGTCAAATAAGTAGATATCGAACCGATAANCAATTACTTGTCAGGACAAGGATTTGTCACAATGAACAAAAATGATAGGAAGCTTGCTCGATTAAGAGCGACATCAGAGGCGAGGGGATATGGAAAATGTTATTTCCCTTGCTATGATTGTAGAGGCTTGCAAAATAGAATACTTTTAATAACAACAACCCAAAGACATTGTAGGGAGAAGGGGCATGCCAGAGGGGGTTATGAATATCGTCCCTTGGTAAGAGTATTCAATATTTAATGTATTCTCTGTAATAATCAGTATTCCATGAATTTTAGTAATATTTCTTATTGGGATTTTTATATTTTCTATACAAACTAACTTTTCTATGTTGTTTTTAAATATGTAGATGATGCCCCCAAAGTGTCGACCTCTAGAGAGTTATTCGCCAAGTACTAGTAGAAATAGTACTTTACAAGGAGATGAACTTCGAGATCAGAATATGGAAGCTACTGATCAAGTTATTTATGATGATATGGATGGAGATAATGTTAGTGATTCAAATCAGGAAGATGAGATACATAGATTGATCCAAGACACATTTGCTCCAATGGACGAGGACAACCTCAACCTCAACCTCTTTATGAAGGTTCAACAACAAATATTTTATCTGCTATATTGTTGTTGGTGAACCTAAATGTTTTGAATAGTTTTTCAAACACATGTCTCACACATATACTAAGGTATTTAATTTGTTAATTATTTATGCCTGCATGTTCACAAATACTTAAAAGGTTCAATTTTTTCCTATATTACTATTGTTTTCTTAGTATATTGGATGATATATTGATGATTAATATTGTTTACATTGACTTATTGTTTAGAATTTTATATATTGTTAGGTGATGTTCTATTACCGAAGTCAAATATTCTTCCATGCATATATCGAGAAATATCCGTGATTATGAAAGAAATTGGAATGGACTATTAGGCTATTGATGCATGTCCTAATGATCATATCATATATTATGGACAATATGCATTAGAAAATGAATGCCCACAATGTCAAATAAGTATATATCGAAACGATAAAGTGTCAAAGAAGGTGCCTCGTAAAGTTATTCGTTATATTATGATAATTCCATGTTTCCAGCAGTTGTTCAGGTGCCAAAGCATAGCACAATTTATGGATTTCCATGCAAAGAATAGAAGTTGAGATGGTGTTCTTCAAATGCCTACAGATGGTTCTGCATTGAACTACATCGAAGAAAAGTGGCCAATTTTTAAAGAAGAACCTTGTAATGCTAGAATTTCATTGGCAGCTAATGGTGTCAATCCATTTGGAGAGCTTCATTCTACGTACTCAGTGTGGCCTGTTTTTGTTATAAACAATAACCTTCCTCCTTAGATGTCGATCAAGAGAGAGCATACAATGTTGGCAATGATTGTTCCAGGTATTTAATTATCTTTTATTTTCTTTAAAGTATGACAAAATATTTCATTTCTTTGTTTCGTGCATGGTAATTATTTCTTTTATATATCACGACATCTAGATAAGTATAATTAATCCTGCAGTATGTTGAACCAATTAGATAGGTACCGAGTTAAAGATATGAACGTATATATTGAGTCTCTCATCGATGAGTTTTTGAATTTATGGGTTGGCATCACTATGTATGACATTTGTAGACCAATAGGGAAAAAAACGATTTCAATTCCATGGTATACTGTCATGGACAATTCATGATGCTCCCGGGTTAACACATTTTTGTGGTATATTGTTACTTTATTTTGTGATTTAATATTATATATATTTATTGAAAAAATCATGCATTATTTNGATGCATGTCCTAATGATCATATCATATATTATGGACAATATGCATTAGAAAATGAATGCCCACAATGTCAAATAAGTAGATATCGAACCGATAAAGAATCAAAGAAGGTGTCTCACAAAGTTCTTCGTTATATTCTGATAATTCCACGTTTCTAGTGGTTGTTCAGGTGCCAAAGTATAGCACAGTTTATGGATTTCCATGCAAAGAATAGAAGTTGAGACGATGTTCTTCAAATGCATACAGGTGGTTCTTCATTGAACTACATTGAATAAAAGTGGCCAATTTTTAAAGAAGAACCTCGTCATGTTAGACTTTCATTGGCAGCTGATGGTGTCAATCCATTTGGAGAGATTCATTCTACGTACTCAGTGTGGCCTGTTTTTTTTATAAACAATAACCTTCCCTCCTTGGATGTTGATCAAGAGAGAGCACACAATGTTGGCATTGATTGTTCAAAGTTTTTAATTATCTTTTGTTTTCTTTAAAGCATGACAAAATATTTCATTTATTTGTTTCGTGCATGGTAATTATTTCTTTTATANTTTATGGATTTCCATGCAAAGAATAGAAGTTGAGACGATGTTCTTCAAATGCCTACAGGTGGTTCTTCATTGAACTACATTGAAGAAAAGTGGCCAATTTTTAAAGAAGAACCTCGTCATGTTAGACTTTCATTGGCAGCTGATGGTGTCAATCCATTTGGAGAGATTCATTCTACGTACTCAGTGTGGCCTGTTTTTGTTATAAACAATAACCTTCCCTCCTTGGATGTCGATCAAGAGAGAGCACACAATGTTGGCATTGATTGTTCCAAGTTTTTAATTATCTTTTGTTTTCTTTAAAGCATGACAAAATATTTCATTTATTTGTTTCGTGCATGGTAATTATTTCTTTTATATATCACAACAACTAGATAAGTATAATCAATCATGCAATAGGTTGAATCAATCAGGTAGGTACCGGGTTAAAGATATGAATGTATATATTGAGCCTCTCATCGATGATTTGTTGAAGTTATGGGTTGGTGTCACTATGTATGACATCTCTAGACCAATAGGGAAAAGANTAGAGAAAACTTCTAGCCATTGATTTGTACATTGTTTGGTCCACTTTTGGTGAGTCATCTTCTAGGCTTAGTTTACATCCAGTGACCATGGGAGTGCTCGTACATTTACTGTCTTCCATTTTGAATTTCTTTACAATTTCCTTGATATATTTTGCTTGGGAAACGAATATTCCATTTTCTATTTGATTTACTTGTAAACCTAAGAAGAAGAAGAATTCTCCTAGCATAGACATTTCAAATTCTTCTTGAATTTTGGTTGCAAACGTTCTTCTTATTGTATTAAGATTACTTCCAAATATGATGTTATCTAAATATACCACCACAACAATCATGTTTTGTTCCTCAATTTTGATGTATAAGTTGCTATCAGTAGTCCCTCTCTTATATCCTTGTTTTTGCAGGTATTGATCAAGCCTTGAGAACCATGCTCTAGGGGCTTGTTTAAGGCCATACATCGCCTATTTTAGCTTGCACACATAGTCTTGATTTTCTGTTAACATGAATCCTTANAATTATCCTCCTTTTTCTGATCTCAAAGATTTAATTTTGAGATCTCTTTCATTTTCTACAAGGGATTTGTATGATTTAAACTTCTCAAAGGCTTCTTATTTTTCATTTAGAAAGTATACCCAGGTCAATATTGTGTAAGTATCAACAATCAATATAAAATATTATTCACCATAAGTAATTTTAGTTTTGATAGGTCCACATAGATATGTGTGAATAAGTTCTAATGGTTTTGTTGTGTAATTCTCTTTTGTTTTGAACCTAGCTCTTGTTTTCTTTCCTATTTGACAATGTTTACAAATAGAATCTGAAGGCTTAATCACTTTTGGAAGGTCCCTAACTTCCTTTTTCTCGTTGGCTTTAATAAAGTTTTAAAGATTAAACGTCCCAACCTTCTATTCTATAGCCAAATTTCATCTACTTGGCTTAAACAACATTTTTCTGCTTCATCTATATTAAGGATGTACACATTGATAGATGTTCTTGGTGTAATTCCCACTAGCTTTCCAGTGTCCTTTTTTCTGATCTCACATTTTTGAGAATCAAAAGTAAGTATGTGACCCTGATCACATGTCTAAATTTCACTTAGGAGATTAGGTTTTAGATTTTCTACCGGAACTACATCTTCTTCTTTGGTTTTATTATTTCCTAAACTGAGAGTGCATTTTTCAAGTATTTTGGATGACATATTAACTCCAAAAATCACTTTTCCTTTTCCTTTCTTGTTTAACTTGATATTTTTTCTTTGATCTCCGGTCATGTGTTTGAAACATCCATTATCTATATACCACTGAAATCCTTTATTTCTCGCATATAAGGCTACATTTCACTCTATTTTCTTTTTCTTCCATACTTTTTTATTATTGGGAATATTTATATTTTTATCATATTTTGGAAATCTACATTCACTAGCTTTATGACCACAGTTGTTGCATTTGTAACATTCAACATTGTATTCTTGTAAGGGAGAGAAGGAGTTATAGTTTTTTTTTTTTTTTTGCATTATCCTTATTATTTCCATATCTTTGAACATTTCTTGGATTGTACTCTCTATAAGGTTTACAACGTATTGCTTTATGTCCAAAATTTTTGTAGGAATAATAATAACCAAGGAAGATATATTGATTTCTATTGAAGGGATTCCTTTTGATGATTTTGTTATTTTCATTATATTTTTGATTAGTAGAAGGTACATATTTCTGTTTATTTGGGATAGTTTCAAATGGTATTGTTTTTTTTTTGTTTTGTTTTCTATTTATGGGTTTCTTAAGAACATCTGCATAACTTATTTTTCCATTTTCTTGTTCTGTAGAGGGATCATATCCTAGTCCTTACTTATCATTTGAAGATATCTGACTGCTAAGAATATTATCCAAGAATTTTGAGTTGTTTTCAAATTTAGACTTAATATCTTCTTTTTCTAGTTTCCGTTTTAGTTGAACTATTTCATCCTCCAATATCTTACMCATTTGTTGTTTTTCACTAAGTTCTTTATTCAATATTTCTTCTTCTCATTTGGTTTCTTGGAGTTGATTTTTTAACTTAATAATCAATTCCGACTCACTGATGGTTTTTGAAACTTCATTCTCTCTTTATTTAGTAGCTTCTTCAATATCTAGAAGTTCTTCCCTTAGTAACCTATATATATTTTAGTTTTTCTTAGTTCTTCAATTACACGAAGGAATTATTTTTCAAAGTTCACTTCTTATTCATCTTACGAATGATTATCTTGAGTTTTTATTCCCATAAATAGAATCTCTGGCTCCTCTTCTTCATTTTCTTCCGATGAGCTATTGTCTTCTTGGGTAAAGAATGTTTTCTTTTTCTTGTAGAACTTATTTTTATCATTACTTTTTCTTTTCTTCTGATTTTTGAAGGTTCTTTCATCATCACTTTAATCCTGCTTAGGATAGGGACATTTATTTGCAAAGTGTCCAATTTTTCCACAGTTGAAACATATTAGAGGAATCTTTCCTTTGTATTTCCCAGTCCCTTTCTTGAGTTTCTTTATGAAGTTTGCAGTTTCTTCATCANTTATTGTGAAATATTCTTGATTTTGAGAGGTATTTTCATAAATCGATCAGATAAATGGATTGATTTTGTTTTAACTCGATCTCATGCCTCTTTATTTCATTCTCAAATTAAGTTGATTAGATATTATATTTTTAATGCATTGCAAGTTTTGGATCACTTAAGATAAATTAGGACAAAGTCCAGATCCTTATCTGGTTCAATGTTCCATCTTGGCCGAGATCAAATTCTTATTTGTGTGTTAAATTTCATAAGGAAACAATTCAAGACCTCTATTTGATATGACCATAGGCGATGGCTAAGCACTAATCCAAAATAGTGCTTAATCACTTATCAATATTGATGGTCATGTTTTATTTTCACGTTGAGGTGGATGGTTCTCATTCACTTCGGAACTTTGCCCTTTGGTGCTTTGAGACTCTACACTTTGCAGTATTTTAATTCTTCTGGATAAAATTCCATCGTAGTGCTTATCAACACTTCCCTTCTTAATAACCTTCACATGTATAGGAGCTAGGACTGTGGGCTTAGGCAAAAAGGAGCTCTTGCTCTTCGGGTAGTTGAATATTCATGACTTCGAGACTTTGGGCTAACCAAGCTATGAATTAATTCAATCCCTCCAAAGGTTTACCTATCAAATAAGTCATAACATGATGATGACCACTCACTGTCGGTTAAAATATCATGCTTACTCTATTCTTCCAATATGCTTGATCTAACAATCATGAGAGAACCTGGATGATCTTAGATCAATGACCAAAATTAGTTCATGACTTCTCCCTTCGACGCTTTGGGTAGTTTGTGGTAGGAGAAACTTCATATCCCCTAAGGACATACTCCCAGAGTGACTCGAAGGACATACTCCTAGAGTGACATAGCTCACTAACATTATTGTTGATATGGAATTGGTTGAGTGGTTGCCACATGTCACCTAGATTTGTGACTTACGTATACCTAAAGTGACAACTAGAACTTGAAACTTCTCAACATCGTGCCCTTACTGACGTGGTCTTGTTGACGTGGATCTCCTAATGTGTCATATGTATTTCATCTTTGGATCATTTCCCTATATCAGATGGTCTAGTTTTCACCTGAGTGCTTGATCCAACGACCCACATTCACTTTGAGACTTCGGGGGTCCATCCTTTGAGTGAAATTACATGTTTTAAATCATTTTTCTTCGAAGTGGTAAACGCCAAAGTTGACCATGATCACCATGCATTGGCTAGATCCGATGGCCCTCATTCACTTTAGAAATTTGGGGCTCCAACCTTAGGGTGAACTTACATGTTCTTGGCTTCTTTTTTCCAGAGTGTTCAGCACTATATTTCACCATCTCCTTCCCTTTATTGTGATTTGACGGTTCCCATATTTCACTCTAGATCAACGATTGAGGACAGTTCGTGACTTTGGGGATGTGGTCTTCAGGTAAACTTACATGTTCTTGGATTCTTTTCTCCGGAGTGGTCAGCATCGAAGTTGACTATTTCCTTTCCTTTACTGTGATCTAATAGTTCCAATGTTTTCACTCCATATCAACTTCTGATGGTAGTTCATTCAATTTGAGAATATGGGATATTTGTGGCTTACACTGTCATTCCACTAAACTCGATCGGATGGTAGAAAACTCATCCGAAGTCCCTCCTTGATCTAACGGCTGGTGTGACTTTGTGAGTTTTTTCCTATGCCTTATCTCTAATGTTCTGAAAATTACACTATCCTTCCACTTGTCTTTGATCAGTGGTTCTAATTGATCTGGTGGTTGCGATTACTTTTGAAATTTAAATGGACGATTATATTTCCACGATTCTTCACACAGGTTTATTTTTTGTAGTATCTAGCTTCTGCATGATCTAATGGTGCAATATTCTCTTGAGAAGTATATCAAAAAACAATATTTTTCCTTTATTATTTTGGAGTTTTACTGTGGGGATTTCAATCCTGACAACGTTTCTGCAATGCACTCTCCCTTCTGAGCTTCGATTAATGTCCTTCCTTATGAGCTTTGGGTTTATACTAGATTCTTCTTCACCCTGTTGATATTAATGACAATATCATACCACTGTGTCCAAAATCTTCAACTTCAACCTCTTCACTATTTGTTTTGTGCTCTTCTGGATTAAAAATCACTACTACATATGGGCAGATTATTCCACAAAATTTTTCCACGCTTCAACTAGTTTCATATTTTTTTTAAACAGGGTGGGATTTTTGTCGCTATTGCCATGAAAGTTCATCGCAATATCGATGAAAATAGTATTTAAATCTAGTTGGGATTTTTGTCACTATAGCGACTAACTTTCGTGGCAATAGCGACACAAATTTTGCCTATCTCATTGGTCAGTGTTAATGGATAGTTGACAATTTTATCTATATATACGTGACTTTAAGAGACTTTGCGACATAATTGCTATAGTTGCGACATTGTTCTTGGATTTTGTTTGAGCTGTTTATTTTTTCTGTCACCCACCGGTTGAACAAATCCAATTCTCGATCTACATAGCTTGGATTTTGAACTTGCAAGGTTAGTATGTTATTTT
>JZKD02S1742472.1:83307-104226 GCA_000966675.3 Picea glauca
AAGATGAATCATTATTGTCTTATCATGGTTGATAAGGTGCACAAATGGATGAAATCCAAAGTGGTCCCCTTATGGTGAAATCCCTCATGGGAAGACGCTTTACGGATTGAGTTATTCTAGAAAAATAGTTGGAGGACCCATGCTTGCATTTGGATTAATGAGATGAAGATCAATGAAGTTGTTGGTGAAACTATCCTAAATGTATAGTGCTTGGCATGCCACTTCTGATGGTATGTGGAATGTCACATAACTCCTTACAGTTTGAGAGTTATGGCCTTATGAAGTTGGAGGACCCCCATATGAAGGCTTGAAGCCCCCAAGGTCAAAGAAGTCAAAGTTCTTGAAAAGAAGAAATCATTATTTAAATGATAAAGTAAAGTGACAAAATCAAGAAATATTATTTAAATGATAAAATGAAGTGACAAAATCAAGAAGGAATATTGAAATGATAAAGTATTGGAGAACTTTCTATTCATGGAAAGTGGCTAACCCTAAAATAAGGAAAATAGGTTAATTGACATAAAAATGGGTTAAGTAACCTAAAATGGGTTAAGTGACCTAGAATATGAAAGTATAAATAAGAAGCTAGGATCTCTTGTAAAAAGTACATTTGGTAAGAATCATTTTTGTGGATCAATGGAGAGTTTCTTGTGAATATCTTGTGGAGTGTTGATGGAGAGCTTCTTGTGAGAGCATCCTATTGGTGTGGATCTCTTGAGAATGATTGAAGATCTATTCCGAGGAAGAGAGCGAGAGGAGGATCTCATGGATGCATCAAAGTTTTGGCAATATCATAGATCTTGATGGGAAAATTCTCGGATTCATAGAAAACCCTATTTTCTGATGCCCATGCGGGCTGTCTGTGTATAGGGTGCATGTACACATGAGCTGGCTATGTATAGGGTGAGTGTACACATGTGATGACTGTGTATAGGGAGCGTGGAGTGGATAAAATCATGGAGATTTGTGTTTGATATGGTGCCAAGCTCTTGGATGATGAGGCAAGTTCCAGATCTGCATTCTATGGCCTCAGATCTATCACTAAGACACTGGTATGGTTACATTATTGTCATGATGGATATTATTATTTGATGTGTTGTGAATGCTTAGGGAATTGTTGGTATGGCTTCTGTGATGTGGTTCAATTTGGTTGATTTGGTTTATGGAGTGAGAAACACTCTTGTGATTCAGTAGTGACATGATTGATATGGTATACTAGTTATTTATACATGATTGAGATAGCATTCATATTGATTTGTTATGGAACATGAGCAAGATATTGGAGAGCTTGGATGTGTTGTGGCTAGCTATGGGTTAGTTTGGATAGTGGAAGATAGAAGAGAAAGTGATTGCAAGTTATAGAGGATCTGAGCATGTGAAGAAAAGAAAAACCCTAGTTGCTTAGAATCATACACTTGTTGCATTATACAATGGCCATGTTCACATGTGGGCTGTAGTGAGCCAGGGTGCGTGCACACGCTGGCTACACTACTGACAGGTCGCGTAACTATTGATAGATTGATATCTGTTGAGGATTGTTGCCTGATCTCAGTTGGTGCTGAGGGAGTAAGATGAGTCTTGCGTTATAGAGCAGGTTCTCTTACAGAGTTGTACTCTATTCAGTTGTTGCTGATAAACCCCAAGGATTATAGTCCATAATAAAAAGAAAATTGTACATACATATTGTGTTCTTTGTGTTCATTGTGGTGATGACTTGTTGATGATATATTGTTGTTATATGTTGTTGATATGTGCTCACATCTAATTGGTTATAAATGACAACAATGGGTAATGAATAAATGTTGAATGCTAATTGATGAGTTTTTGTGCAAGAGGGAAGTTTTAGGAAAAAGAGACCCACACTCATTCACCCAACCTCTAAGTGTGGTAGGTGTGTCCAACAATTGGTATCAGACAAGGCCTTCACTACAAGCCTTAACAAGCTTGAAGGAGATCCATAGACACACAAATGGATGATGAAGTTCCAATCCTTGATGAGGAAAACTATTCTACTTGGAGAATAGAGATGAGNCCTTACAGTTTGAGAGTTATGGCCTTATGAAGTTGGAGGACCCCCATATGAAGGCTTGAAGCCCCCAAGGTCAAAGAAGTCAAAGTTCTTGAAAAGAAGAAATCATTATTTAAATTATAAAGTAAAGTGACAAAATCAAGAAATATTATTTAAATGATAAAATGAAGTGACAAAATCAAGAAGGAATATTGAAATGATAAATTATTGGAGAACTTTCTATTCATGGAAAGTGGTTAACCCTAAAATAAGGAAAATAGGTTAAGTGACATAAAAATGGGTTAAGTAACCTAAAATGGGTTAAGTGACCTAGAATATGAAAGTATAAATAAGAAGCTAGGATCTCTTGTAAAAAGTACATTTGGTAAGAATCATTTTTGTGGATCAATGGAGAGCTTCTTGTGAATATCTTGTGGAGTGTTGATGGAGAGCTTCTTGTGAGAGCATCCTATTGGTGTGGATCTCTTGAGAATGATTGAAGATCTATTCCTAGGAAGAGAGCGAGAGGAGGATCTCATGGATGCATCAAAGTTTTGGCAATATCAGAGATCTTGATGGGAAAATTCTCGGATTCATAGAAAACCCTATTTTTTGATGCCCATGCGGGCTGTCTGTGTATAGGGTGCATGTACACATGAGCTGGCTATGTATAGGGTGAGTGTACACATGTGATGACTGTGTACAGGGAGCGTGGAGTGGATAAAATCATGGAGATTTGTGTTTGAGATGGTGCCAAGCTCTTGGATGATGAGGCAGGTTCCAGATCTGCATTCTATGGCCTCAGATCTATCACTAAGACACTGGTATGGTTACATTATTGTCATGATGGATATTATTGTTTGATGTGTTGTGAATGCTTAGGGAATTGTTGGTATGGCTTCTGTGATGTGGTTCAATTTGGTTGATTTGGTTTATGGAGTGAGCAACACTCTTGTGATTCAGTAGTGACATGATTGATATGGTATACTAGTTATTTATACATGATTGAGATAGCATTCATATTGATTTGTTATGGAACATGAGCAAGCTATTGGAGAGCTTGGATGTGTTGTGGCTAGATATGGGTTAGTTTGGATAGTGGAAGATAGAAGAGAAAGTGATTGCAAGTTATAGAGGATTTGAGCATGTGAAGAAAAGAAAAACCCTAGTTGCTTAGAATCATACACTTGTTGCATTATACAATGGCCATGTTGACATGTGGGCTGTAGTGAGCCAGGGTGCGTGCACACACTAGCTACACTACTGACAGGTCGCGTAACTATTGATAGATTGATATCTGTTGAGGATTGTTGCCTGATCTCAGTTGGTGTTGAGGGCGTAAGATGACTCTTGCGTTATAGAGAAGGTTCTCTTACAGAGTTGTACTCTATTCAGTTGTTGCTGATAAACCCCAAGGATTATAGTCCATAATAAAAAGAAAATTGTACATACATATTGTGTTCTTTGTGTTCATTGTGGTGATGACTTGTTGATGATATATTGTTGTTATATGTTGTTGATATGTGCTCACATCTAATTGGTTATAAATGACAACAATGGGTAATGAATAAATGTTGAATGCTAATTGATGAGTTTTTGTGCAAGAGGGAAGTTTTAGGAAAAAGAGACCCACACTCATTCACCCAACCTCTAAGTGTGGTAGGTGTGTCCAACAATTGGTATCAGACAAGGCCTTCACTACAAGCCTTAACAAGCTTGAAGGAGATCCATAGACACACAAATGGATGATGAAGTTCCAATCCTTGATGAGGAAAACTATTCTACTTGGAGAATAGAGATGAGNAAAAGAATAGAGGAACTATTGAAGATTCAAATAAATGAAAAGGAGTATTCATGTTGCAAATTAGAAGCTGAAATTGTTGACCTTAGAAAGAAGGTGGAAAAGTCAAAGAAATTCTTGAATAGCTCAAGAATCTTGGATGAGATCTTGGAATGTCAAAGACCATCATGTGATAAATTAGGTCTTGGATACAAAGGAGAAGATAAACATGCTGAAGAAAGCACCTCAAATAAGCATGAGGTAAGTCCATCAAAGAAGGAAGACAATCTTGCAAAACAACCATCAACACAAGGCAAAGAAAATTTCAAAAGAACAAAGCAAGGAAGACATCAATAAGCCATTCTCGGGACACCAAAGCAAAGGTATGAAAGTGTTTTTCATGGGTATTATTATTCATGTAATGGATATGGTCACAAATATTTTGAGTGTAGATCTTATGAAAGAAGATATAATGGAAGAATCTATAACACCATGAGGTGTTGGAGATGTGATCAAGTAGGACACNTACTAAGGCACACATAGGTAATAGTGGTGACATTCGCATGTACATAGATGCTGACCTTGAATAGGTCGCATACACATGCGCTTAGTTGTGCAACATGCTATGTGTATGTTGAAAAGCCTTGGGAAAAAGGCAATGCACATGGCTTGGAGTTTGATGTGATGGTATAACTTTGTATTCCAGGGTCTAACATTGTTTATTGCAAGTTCTAACACCATTTGCTGCATCTTTTCATGGTGAGATCACACAATGGTATAATAAAAATAAGTATTGGGTGCATGGCACTAACCCAAGAGTGTGGATTGATGTTGATCTGCTAGGATTAATCATTTTGTGATGATAATGGTGTACATGGATGGTATATCTTATGATGTATTATTGGAAGCATATGTTGATATCATGGTGCATGGATTTTTCATATGGATCAGGCTACATGTTGAGACATATGGTTGGATGATTGGAACATGTTTTATGGAGGACTTGGCATACATGTATGGGGTTCATCATTTTGTGGTATTGGTGGATAGTAGTACACTCATATATGGTATTACTTGATTTTCACAACATTGGTATTTTTTTGATACATGATTGTGGCACTTGGTTCATGTTAGAGACATATCATGAGTGATATGATACATTGTTTGGCATGTTGGTAAATGCACATTGTTGGCATATTCGTAGATGCACATGTTGGCATATGGTGGATACATTTCATGGATGATATGTTTTGGCACATTGTTGATGTACATGGGTGTTGTGCATGGTGGGCACATTTAGGTACATGATGTACTTGGTTGATATATTGTTCATGATTCTCTATTTCATTGACACATATCTTTTGTTTCATGATGTATGGTATGACACAAGTTTGATGCATGAACAGGTCCAAGGATCGTCATCTGGTAGCATATTGTTCATATTGAAAAGAATATAGGGGGATACATATCCTTAGGGGGAGTCATTCTTCTTCCCATGATTCTAGGAGGAGATATTTATCAGATGCATGCCTAGAAAAGAGACCTATATTTGAAGAAAGAGCATAGAGGCATAATTCCAGGGGGAGCAATGGTCATAGAGGGAGCATGAAAAATGTATTTTTAGAATTACATCAGATTGATATCCCTTGTTCAAAAAGGGAGAGATTATTCAGTGGCAACAAGACATGGGGAGAAGCCCCAAGAGGAGAATGGCCCTTTTCCATTGATGTCAAAGGGGAAGAGATAATCACATTGATGTGATTGATGTCTATTGATGGGAGAGGTTGATGTGGAGAGATATTCACTTTGACTATTGATGAAGAGCATGCCTTGTCTACATGTTGACATCAATAATTGGTAATTGGAGTTGACTTGAATGTTGGTATTTCCATCAATGCCAAAGGGGGATATTGTTGGATCATGTTTTCATTGATGCCAATGGTTTGATTATGTGGGATATTGTTGGATCATATGTCATTGATGAAAATGGTTTGGTTTGATTGATGTCAAGTAATTGATTGATTGATGATTGATGAACAATGAATATGCATTGATGAGAATGATAGATGTCCAAGTGGAAACCAATTGATAAAGATGGATCATTGATATGACACCCTTGATGAGAATGATAGATGTCCAAGTGGAAACCAATTGATAAAGATATATAACTGATATGATTCCCTTGATGAGAATGATAGATGTCCAGGTGGAAACCAATTGATAAAGACGGATCATTGATATGATTCCCTTGATGAGAATGATATATGTCCAAGTGGAAACCAATTGATAAATATGGATCATTGATATGATGCATTGATGAAGATGGATCAATGAGTTGTCATTGATACCTGATGCATAGTTTATATATATGATGCAGTGGTGAATTGATGCAAAGATGAACCATTATTGTCTTATCATGGTTGATAAGGTGTACAAATGGATGAACTCCAAAGTGGTCCCCTTATGGTGAAAGACCTCATAGGAAGATGCTTTACGGATTGAGTTATCCTAGAAAAATGGTTGGAGGACCCATGCTTGCATGTGGATTAATGAGATGAATATCAATGAAGCTGTTGGTGAAACTATTCTAGATGGATAGTGTCTGGCATGCCATTTTCGGTGGTATGTGGAATTCCACATAACTCCTCATGGTTTGAGAGTTATGGCCTTATGAAGTAGGAGGACCCCCATATGAAGGCTTGAAGCCCCCAAGGTCAAAGAAGTCAAATTGCTTGAAATGGAGAAATCATTATTTAAATGATAAAGTAAAGTGACAAAATCAAGAAATATTATTTAAATTATAAAATGAAGTGACAAAATCAAGAAGGAATATTTAAATGATAAAGTATTGGAGAACTTTCTATTCMTGGAAAGTGGTTAACCCTAAAATAAGGAAAATAGGTTAAGTGACCTAAAAATGGGTTAAGTGACCTAAAATGGGTTAAGTGACCTAGAAGATGAAAGTATAAATAAGAATCTAGGATCTCTTGAAAAAAGTAAATTTGGTAAGAATTCCTTTTGTGGATCAATGGAGAGCTTCTTGTGAATATCTTGTGGAGTATTGATGGAGAGCTTCTAGTGAGAGCATCCTATTGGTGTGAATCTCTTGAGCATGATTGAAGATCTATTATAAGGAAGAGAGCGAGAGGAAGATCTCATTGACGCATCAAAGTTTTGGCAATATCGGAGATCTTGATGGAAAAATTCTTGGATTCACAGAAAACCCTATTTTCTGATGCCCACGCGAGTTGTCTGTGTATAGGGTGCGTGTACACATGGGTTGGATATGTATAGGGTGAGTGTACACACAGGATGACTGTGTACAGGGAGCATGGAGTGGATAAAATCATGGATATTTTTGTTTGAGTTGGTGCCAAGCTCTTGGATGATGAGGCGGGTTCTAGATCTGCATTCTATGGCCTCAGATCTATCATTGAGGCACTGGTATTGTAACATCCTGCTTTGGCGCACTGAGAAAACTTATTCTTTGAGGACACTTACTCGCAATTGATCTGGACTTTTATGATCTTAAACCATTTATCCTTGATGATGATGCGTTATGATAGATGACATGATGTTTTTACTACTTTGATGTAGACAGGGACTGTTGACTCAGTTTCATTGAGTGTGTAGGGTTTCGGACCCTGAGGATGTAGAGGCAATGGTGGAACCCCCTTGGACTCTGGATTGAGTCAGGGAGTGTCCTATTTGGGTTGATTTATTTACTATGATATTTCTTTGATCTGATGATATGATGTTGACATGTTCTGAGATGATTGTTGATGATGCAGGCTGATGATAGCTTGCCGACCAGACTCACATATGGAGTAAAGGGGACACACATGATTTCCAGAGAGGTTGAGGGAGAGGGGTGGAAAACATCCATGCCATCGCCTACTAGCACTCCCGACGTGGCTCAAACTATAGGTTAATGATTACCTAGTTCGAGAGGATCCATGATGCTGTGAGGGAAGACTGCGACAGTCGCTCACAATGATTCTAAGAAGCGCACAATAAGGCGGAGGCCTTATTCCTTAGAGCCCTTAGTCTCCCACAAGTTCACCTGGCAGAGTGTTGACTCCAGGGGTTATAGATGTCTACTAATAATTCAAGTTGGTGAGTGCAACCATTGGAGCACGTGGTGCATCCTGAAGGGCACATCGCACAAAAGAAACACAAGAAGTGAGTGGCACCCTTGGAGCACGTAGTGCATCTTGAAGGGCACGTCGCATTCATGTGGATGAAGGAAACAAACCTAAATATCCCTAAGACAATAACGCCCTAAGAAATCCTTAAACAACTTCCCTAACCTAGTGTCATCCAGTTCAGAATCTAAGTACTAAGTCTAAAACTTTTAGGGTAAAATTTTAGTCTAAACTTAAGAACAGACCCTGGAATAAAAATAACAATGTAAACAAAAACCCACCTAAGTAATAGTTGGGTCTTCATTAAATTCTTGGGGCAATGATGAGGGTAAGTTTTAAATTAAAACTAATGGTTTAAAAATTTTACAAAGAAGAAATTAATTCCTAACTTGTGGAAGAACAAAAAAAATATTAAATAAATAATAAATGAAAAGATTAATTAGCACACTTACCTTTTTGGTTTAAAAAAGAAGGAGGGATTAATAAAAATAGGGAAACAAAGTAACAAAGGAAACATAGACAATTAATAAGTAATAAAATTATTTAACGTGCGGGAGTATAAAAAGTTATGAATTTAAAAATAAAATGAAAAGATTAATTAGCGCATTTACCTTTTTGGTTTTAATAAAAGATGAAGAAGGGATTAATAAAAATAGGGAAATTAAGTAATAAATGAAACATAGACAATTAATAAGTTAAAGAAAATAATTTTGGAGAAACAAAGGGGTTGAATGACACTTGTACGACAGAGAAATTTTGGAGGGTTTTATTTAAAACTTAAAAATAAATGTGGTTAGGGAAAGTTGGTGGGGGGATAAAAACCCTAAAAGAAAGGGAGATGAGGGGAAAAAGGGGATGGGCTATTAGGTATCGTTATGATGGATTTGTGACTGGACTGATTTCTTGTGAGGAGTTGGGAATTTCTCAGCTTGTATTGGAGTGGTAGCTCAGCCTTGTGAGGTGAGATGGGAAGCTAGGCATACCTTCTGGATTTGTGTGGCCCCTTTGCAGCTCGGGGGGTTAAGGGGGAAGCAGAGTACCCCTAGCGATTGGCTGGGAGGTATCGGTGAGGTCTGTATGGTCGACGAGTGGGAGCGGAATGAAGCAAGAGCGGCACGGAGCGCACAATACATTATTCGACGTGGACAATAAGGAAACGGTATGGGTTTTTGTTCTTGATAGAATATGATACTTTACGATTTATGTTGGTATTATAACATGGGTTGTAAATGGATAAATGGCCATTTTGTTTATTTACTTTGAAAATGTAAAAAAAATATGTTCTCAAATGTATTATCCTTGTGGCTTGAATTGTAACAGATTGGTTCTATATGTATTGTTTTCTATTTCTATGCAGATGTAATAAAATCTGTTATCAATGGAATCTCTTTGTCTCTTGAATGTAATAAGAATAGTCATATATGTATTTTTCTAGCAGATGTAATAAATTTACGAGCATTTAGGGATATTTGACTGTCTATAACTCATAAGGTCTTTGAACTTCTAATAGCGTGTGGATTGCGTTTCTTAATGCTGAACTTAAGGTCAATATTTAATTCCATGGCAGTTGATTTACGTTCTGAGTTTATCGTTCCCATCCGAATGCGGTCATCCAGGTAGCCTTTTACTATTGTTTAAACCTACAGAACATATCCTCATTTTCCTTACTCTCATATTGATGCGTCCTGACTGAGCTCCCTCCCGGAGAGTAACCCTCCATGTCCACCAAGAAAATATGGGTTCTTTCTCTCTCAACAAATCGCGTCCAACCAGGTGCGCTAGCTTTCTATGAGCCATCGTTATAATTTTTAGCTGCTGCCGGTGTTACCAGTACATGAGAGCANTGGAAAGTGGTTAACCCTAAAATAAGGAAAATAGGTTAAGTGACCTAAAAATGGGTTAAGTGACCTAAAATGGGTTAAGTGACCTAGAAGATGAAAGTATAAATAAGAATCTAGGATCTCTTGAAAAAAGTAAATTTGGTAAGAATTCCTTTTGTGGATCAATGGAGAGCTTCTTGTGAATATCTTGTGGAGTATTGATGGAGAGCTTCTAGTGAGAGCATCCTATTGGTGTGAATCTCTTGAGCATGATTGAAGATCTATTATAAGGAAGAGAGCGAGAGGAAGATCTCATTGACGCATCAAAGTTTTGGCAATATCGGAGATCTTGATGGAAAAATTCTTGGATTCACAGAAAACCCTATTTTCTGATGCCCACGCGAGTTGTCTGTGTATAGGGTGCGTGTACACATGGGTTGGATATGTATAGGGTGAGTGTACACACAGGATGACTGTGTACAGGGAGCATGGAGTGGATAAAATCATGGATATTTTTGTTTGAGTTGGTGCCAAGCTCTTGGATGATGAGGCGGGTTCTAGATCTGCATTCTATGGCCTCAGATCTATCATTGAGGCACTGGTATTGTAACATCCTGCTTTGGCGCACTGAGAAAACTTATTCTTTGAGGACACTTACTCGCAATTGATCTGGACTTTTATGATCTTAAACCATTTATCCTTGATGATGATGCGTTATGATAGATGACATGATGTTTTTACTACTTTGATGTAGACAGGTACTGTTGACTCAGTTTCATTGAGTGTGAAGGGTTTCGGACCCTGAGGATGTAGAGGCAACGGTGGAACCCCCTTGGACTCTGGATTGAGTCAGGGATTGTCCTATTTGGGTTGATTTATTTACTATGATATTTCTTTGATCTGATGATATGATGTTGACATGTTCTGACACGATTGTTGATGATGCAGGCTGATGATAGCTTGCCGACCAGACTCACATATGGAGTAAAGGGGACACACACGATTTCCAGAGAGGTTGAGGGAGAGGGGTGGAAAACAGCCATGCCACCGCCTACTAGCACTCCCGACGTGGCTCAAACTATAGGTTAATGATTAACTAGTTCGAGAGGATCCATGATGCTGTGAGGGAAGACTGCGACAGTCGCTCACGATGATTCTAAGAAGCGCACAATAAGGCGGAGGCCTTATTCCTTAGAGCCCTTATTCTCCCACAAGTTCACCTGGTAGAGTGTTGACTCCAGGGGTTATAGATGTCTACTAATCAGTCAAGTTGGTGAGTGCAACCATTGGAGCACGTGGTGCATCCTGAAGGGCACATCGCACAAAAGAAACACAAGAAGCGAGTGGCACCCTTGGAGCACGTAGTGCGTCCTGAAGGGCACGTCGCATTCATGTGGATGAAGGAAACAAACCTAAATATCCCTAAGACAATAACACCCTAAGAAATCCTTAAACAACTTCCCTAACCTAGTGTCGTCCAGTTCAGAATCTAAGTACTAAGTCTAAAACTTTTAGGGTAAAATTTTAGTCTAAACTTAAGAACAAACCCTGGAATAAAAATAACAATGTAAACAAAAACCCACCTAAGTAATAGTTGGGTCTTCATTAAATTCTTGGGGTGATGATGAGGGTAAGTTTTAAATTAAAACTAATGGTTTAAAAATTTTACAAAGAAGAAATTAATTCCTAACTTGTGGAAGAACAAAAAAAATATTAAATAAATAATAAATGAAAATATTAATTAGCACACTTACCTTTTTGGTTTAAAAAAGAAGGAGGGATTAATAAAAATAGGGAAACAAAGTAACAAAGGAAACATAGACAATTAATAAGTAATAAAATTATTTAACGTGCGGGAGTATAAAAAGTTATGAATTTAAAAATAAAATGAAAAGATTAATTAGCGCATTTACCTTTTTGGTTTTAATAAAAGATGAAGAAGGGATTAATAAAAATAGGGAAATTAAGTAATAAATGAAACATAGACAATTAATAAGTTAAAGAAAATAATTTTGGAGAAACAAAGGGGTTGAATGACACTTGTACGACAGAGAAATTTTGGAGGGTTTTATTTAAAACTTAAAAATAAATGTGGTTAGGGAAAGTTGGTGGGGGGATAAAAACCCTAAAAGAAAGGGAGATGAGGGGAAAAAGGGGATGGGCTATTAGGTATCGTTATGATGGATTTGTGACTGGACTGATTTCTTGTGAGGAGTTGGGAATTTCTCAGCTTGTATTGGAGTGGTAGCTCAGCCTTGTGAGGTGAGATGGGAAGCTAGGCATACCTTCTGGATTTGTGTGGCCCCTTTGCAGCTCGGGGGGTTAAGGGGGAAGCAGAGTACCCCTAGCGATTGGCTGGGAGGTATCGGTGAGGTCTGTATGGTCGACGAGTGGGAGCGGAATGAAGCAAGAGCGGCACGGAGCGCACAATACATTATTCGACGTGGACAATAAGGAAACGGTATGGGTTTTTGTTCTTGATAGAATATGATACTTTACGATTTATGTTGGTATTATAACATGGGTTGTAAATGGATAAATGGCCATTTTGTTTATTTACTTTGAAAATGTAAAAAAAATATGTTCTCAAATGTATTATCCTTGTGGCTTGAATTGTAACAGATTGGTTCTATATGTATTGTTTTCTATTTCTATGCAGATGTAATAAAATCTGTTATCAATGGAATCTCTTTGTCTCTTGAATGTAATAAGAATAGTCATATATGTATTTTTCTAGCAGATGTAATAAATTTACGAGCATTTAGGGATATTTGACTGTCTATAACTCATAAGGTCTTTGAACTTCTAATAGCGTGTGGATTGCGTTTCTTAATGCTGAACTTAAGGTCAATATTTAATTCCATGGCAGTTGATTTACGTTCTGAGTTTATCGTTCCCATCCGAATGCGGTCATCCAGGTAGCCTTTTACTATTGTTTAAACCTACAGAACATATCCTCATTTTCCTTACTCTCATATTGATGCGTCCTGACTGAGCTCCCTCCCGGAGAGTAACCCTCCATGTCCACCAAGAAAATATGGGTTCTTTCTCTCTCAACAAATCGCGTCCAACCAGGTGCGCTAGCTTTCTATGAGCCATCGTTATAATTTTTAGCTGCTGCCGGTGTTACCAGTACATGAGAGCATGCCAGGAACCCTAGATATATTTGGGATTTTCCATTGCGTAAAACACATGACGCCTGGGCGTGCACTCTAAGGGAGTCTGGGGGTCGTGTGCTTATTTTCCTAGCGTTTTTCCCCCCATTTTTTTTTTCTTCCACTCTCTGTGCTTAGATAACTGGGATGCGCCTCCTTGGATTCCCTTCTGTCCCCATGAATTGACAACTATTTCCAGGATGGGGATTCGGTCCATGTTAATCTCCTTGGAGATTGACTTTAGGAATGCAGCGATCCCATGCAGAGTTTTAAATTTTTATTTTTCCCTTGGGTCTTCTAATTGTTATTGGCGGGATGGAATTCCCCATATTTTTCTCTTTACCATTGTTCTCCCCTGCCTTGGATCAATGGGACCGTTGTGCCCTAATTTTATTCTGGAGAGAATTCAGGGATAAGTCTTAATGATAGTTCTTTTTTTTCATCCACAGTTCGAGGCATTCTTTGACAGTGAGGTTTCTTGTCAGACTTCTGCTGGGGCGCAACAGACTGGTACATCTCCTTTAAAGCAACCAGTATGCAGTAGTAAACTTCTAGACAGACTTGAACTGAATTTTAGAGTAGCGAATCCCTGATTTTATTGCCATCAACGACCCTTATGGTAGATAAAATGACAGAGTTACTTAATTGGGAGTTGGAGTGACAGTTGGGATTCGCGGTAGCTTGTTTTAGTAGTTTATCAAAAATAATAATAACAACCTTTTCTTCGCTTAAGTTGGTCTGTAATTTAGTTAATTTTAGCTTATATTTTATCGCCTTTGAGGAATAGTTAGAATACATTTTTTTTAAATTAGTTTTGGTGAATGATAAGAACTTCAAATTTTGGTGACCTGGCTATTGTAATAACCTATTTTTATAATAAATTATTTTCTTTAAAATATTGGCTTTATGTATTCCCTATATGGTTTTATTGATGGGTCAGTAGTTTCAGTAGTTTTATTGATGTGTTCCTAAACCTCTCAGTAGTTCTTAAACTATTACCTTGATATACTCGAAGTAATGTTGTGATTTTAAATTACATAGCATTTTTGTGGGATGAGGAAATTAGAGTAAGGATTGTCAAGAGGTGAACAATCTATGTCCTGATGTATTGTGATATATATCCATCTACATGATTATTTAAAAAAAAAAATGGAATACTTATAAATTAGTTTAAGGAAAATTGATAGAGATGGAACCTTGAGGACATTTATAATTTAAAATTGCGCCAATGAAATAGTGCTAAGGCTAACTTAGATATACCTTGATGTCATTACACACCTTAAACATGCGACGTCGAGTTCACATTAGAGGTTGGAATAAATTGTGTCAATTTCCTTACTGACTTTATTAATTGTCATTGCCTTGCCATGTGATTGTTATTTCTGCAAAGTTAATGTGATATAAATGTAATGTGATAATTATTTCATGGAAGCGTTATCRTAATTTTTATTGTTATTGAAAAACATATGTGGTGGAATGTCCTTGAATTAAGTACAATAAATTATTCTGATTTAGTAAATGAGGGATKTTGTTCATTTAAATAATGTTGTACTTGGTTGGTAATCCTTCTGTGTGCTTGGTMTGTTGTGTCGGGMGGGATGTAGACACCTCCATGTTCCTCAGAATAGTCGCCAACCCTGAGACCTTAAATGGTTAAAATCGATGGGAACCTGGGCTTGAGCGTTGCTTATGTGTCTTGGAGGTCCTAACCATTGCAGGATAGGATGGATGGGTAGTCAGTCTGACTTATTTCTGGGTGATCATCGTTAATGCATGCAGTTGCCTGTTGTACGTCGTATGTCATCTTGTTGTGTTCGTCTTGCTTGCGTATTGTTCGTCGTCGGGTTACAAGTTTCTTCCTGAGCAGTCGACCAATAGCCTATCTGACATTCTCTCTCTCCAGAGTAGAGAACTAAGATTAAACACCCTGCTTTCCTATGCAGAAATAGTAAAATCTACTACTATGGATTCTTCCATCTGTGTTCATACTGTACCTAACCCAGTATGTCGTTAAATGTTTGTAGATACTTGTTGTGTGCCTTATGTCTTCTTATTGTGATCATCGTGGGTGCGTCTCTTTAGTCGTCGGGTGGTGTCATAGAGTCCAGTGTGTCTGTCCCTTTTTACACGAGTGCACACACCTTAAACAGAAAAAAAAAATTGGCACCTATATCAGAGTTGTTGTCGTAACAAGGAGGTTCATTTCATATGGTATCAGAGCGAGGTTCAACCCACGAATTGGGATTCTCTATGGCTTCCGTGACATGATTTGATTTGATTATACTGTTGTTGATCGAGTTGATTGTGTGCATGCAGGAAATCATGGTTAGAGGACGCCGCAGAGGTAGATGATGGGGTTCTAGGGGAGGAGGTGTGACGCCTCCAGTAGTATCCACACCTGAGGGGTCTAACCCCCAAGGAGGCAAGCAGGTTCTCGGCCAGGAGAAGATAGCGGTTGGTGATGTTATTGGGATGATGAGATCCTTTCAGTGCATGTCTGAGGCTCTGATCGGCCGATTGGACAGAGACGAGGCCAGGGCACCGGCACCCACTGAGGTTTCATCGCATGCACTGGTCGTTATAGGTAGCATTCACCGTGAACTCGAGAAGGGAAAATTTCTTGAGTTCTTTGGTGCCCCGGACAACACAGCCACCGAGGCATGGTTGGAGAATATGGCAATGTGCTTTGCACTTCATGATTATACCTCCAACATGAAGGTCTGCATGGTGGTATTTCAACTGAAGGGGAGTGCTCTTCTATGGTGGAAGATGCTCCTGCCGTAGCTGAACATGGCCATTGAAGAATTTTCATGGGAACTGTTCGAGGAACGGTTCTGAGAGAGGTACCTTTCAGAGGAATTCATTGAGCTTCAGCGCAATGAGTTCAATGCATTATGACAGGGAGGTCATACAGTGCCCGAGTACGAGGCACATTTCATGGAGCTGCTCCAGTATGCTCTGCACCTTAACACAGAGAAACTCAAGGTCAACCGGTTCGTGTTTAGCTTTAACAGTAGCCTGCCTGCAAAGGTTAGGATTTTGATTCCTCAAACCTTGCACGACGTCGTCCAGAAGGCCCTCATAGTATAGGAGGAGCTTATCAGTGGGGGTTAGACCAGGACCCCAGCAAGACCCGCAGGGCAGGGTTCATCTGGTACACCGCAGCACCAGACACCAGCGAGACATATGCTGGGATATCATGGCTTCCATAGGGGATGCACTTTCACTACACCTCGATGACTGCCACCTCATCAGTGGACACCTTATCGGGGACCACATCATCAATAGTAGCGTTGCCTGCAGCAGTAGCAGTTTAGGCCTGTTCAGTAGAACAGACCTGGATTCCAGGCCGGTGGGCCGTCATCTTCTACTTCGGGTACCAGGACTACTGGGCCGAAGAAGGGGTGTTGGACGTGTGGGGAGCCACACTACTAGTGCGACTGTCCTATGGAGAGGACTAGAGTGTCCAGATTAGCCGGACCCACTATAGTGGGAGATATGGGCAAGGCCCATTGGATTCACGTAGCGGTGAATAACTGCCAGGTAGAGCACCATTCGACTGTGCTCAAGACGAGAGGTACTGTCGCTGACCAGACCCTTAGTGTTTTGATAGACCTAGGTGCCACTGAGAGTTTTATTTCTGGTGTAGTGCTAAAAAGGATTAAGGTAAAGGCAGTCGAACAAGACGAGTTTATCTTCGTAGAGATGGCCTCGGGAGCCAAACAAAAGGTTGGAGGAAAGGTTATGGGTTGTGCCCTTAACGTGGGAGAGTTTTTCATGAGGGTAAACTTGTACGTCACGATCTTAGGATCTTATGACGTTGTGATTGGTATGGATTGGTTGGAATCACATGAGGCAATACTCAACTGTAAGATGAAACGATTGAGCTTGGTTGATGACGAAGGACAGAGATGTGTGATGTTAGGATGGAACCAGGGAGTTTCCTTGAGGCTCGTCCCTTCCTTACAGTTATGGAAGAGTATGCACAAGGGGTGAAAGCTTTATGCAATCCTCACACTAAACAAAAAGGGAGTAGCGAAAGGTATAGAACACCTTCCGGTGGTGAAGGAGTTTGTGGATGTGTTTCCAGAGGAGTTACCTGGGATGCCGCCAAAAAGGGAATTGGAGTTTACCATAGACCTGAAACTAGGGACCGTACCGATAGCAAGAACGCCTTATCGGATGTCAACCCCGGAGTTGCAAGAGCTGAAAATGCAACTGAAGGAGTTGTTGGACCTGGGAATGATACGCCCTAGTGTGTCACTGTGGGGTGCACCAGTTATTTTCATACAAAAGAAGGATGGATCATGGAGGCTTTGCATTGACTACCGCCAACTGAACAAGGCTACGATCAAGAATCAGTATCCCTTACCAAGAATTGATGATCTGTTCGATCAAATGAAGGGTGTGACAGTGTTCTCCGAGATCGATTTGCGATCAGGGTATCACTAGTTATGGATCAAGGAGGATGACATCCCTAAGACCGCCTTTAAGATGAGATTTGGACATTACGAATTTACTGTTTTACCATTTGGACTGACAAACGCCCTAGGGGTATTCATGAGTTTGATGAACGGGATGTTCCGCGAGTACTTGGACAAGTTTGTCCAAGTATTCATTGACGATATTTTGATCTACTCCTGGATGACGGAGGAGCATGATGAGCACTTGCGCTTGGTACTACGATGTTTACGAGAACACAAATTGTATGGGAAGTTGTCCAAATGCTCTTTTTATCAATCAAGGATCCACTACTTAGGGCATGTCATCTCCGACGAAGGTATCACCGTGGATCCAACCAAGGTTGNACACCTCCATGTTCCTCAGAATAGTCGCCAACCCTGAGACCTTAAATGGTTAAAATCGATGGGAACCTGGGCTTGAGCGTTGCTTATGTGTCTTGGAGGTCCTAACCATTGCAGGATAGGATGGATGGGTAGTCAGTCTGACTTATTTCTGGGTGATCATCGTTAATGCATGCAGTTGCCTGTTGTACGTCGTATGTCATCTTGTTGTGTTCGTCTTGCTTGCGTATTGTTCGTCGTCGGGTTACAAGTTTCTTCCTGAGCAGTCGACCAATAGCCTATCTGACATTCTCTCTCTCCAGAGTAGAGAACTAAGATTAAACACCCTGCTTTCCTATGCAGAAATAGTAAAATCTACTACTATGGATTCTTCCATCTGTGTTCATACTGTACCTAACCCAGTATGTCGTTAAATGTTTGTAGATACTTGTTGTGTGCCTTATGTCTTCTTATTGTGATCATCGTGGGTGCGTCTCTTTAGTCGTCGGGTGGTGTCATAGAGTCCAGTGTGTCTGTCCCTTTTTACACGAGTGCACACACCTTAAACAGAAAAAAAAAATTGGCACCTATATCAGAGTTGTTGTCGTAACAAGGAGGTTCATTTCATATGGTATCAGAGCGAGGTTCAACCCACGAATTGGGATTCTCTATGGCTTCCGTGACATGATTTGATTTGATTATACTGTTGTTGATCGAGTTGATTGTGTGCATGCAGGAAATCATGGTTAGAGGACGCCGCAGAGGTAGATGATGGGGTTCTAGGGGAGGAGGTGTGACGCCTCCAGTAGTATTCACACCTGAGGGGTCTAACCCCCAAGGAGGCAAGAAGGTTCTCGGCTAGGAGCAGATAGCGGTTGGTGATGTTATTGGGATGATGAGATCCTTTCAGTGCATGTCTGAGGCTCTGATCGGCCGATTGGATAGAGACGAGGCCAGGGCACCGGCACCCACTGAGGTTTCACCGCACGCACTGGCCGTTATAGGTAGCATTCACCGTGAACTCGAGAAGGGAAAATTTCTCGAGTTCTTTGGTGCCCCGGACAGCACAGCCACCGAGGCATGGTTGGAGAATATGGCGATGTGCTTTGCACTTCATGATTATACCTCCAACATGAAGGTCTGGATGGTGGTCTTTCAACTGAAGGGGAGCGCTCTTCTATGGTGGAAGACGCTCCTGCCATAGCTGAACATGGCCATTGAAGAATTTTCATGGGAACTGTTCGAGGAACGGTTCTGAGAGAGGTACCTTTCAGAGGAATTCATTGAGCTTCAGTGCAATGAGTTCAATGCATTACGACAGGGAGGTCATATAGTGCCCGAGTACGAGGCACGTTTCATGGAGCTGCTCCAGTATGCTCCGCACCTTAACACAGAGAAAATCAAGGTCAACCGGTTCGTGTTTGGCCTTAACAACAGCCTGCCTGCAAAGGTTAGGATTTTGATGCCTCAAACCATGCACGACGTCATCCAGAAGGCCCTCATAGTATAGGAGGAGCTTATCAGTGGGGGTTAGACCAGGACCCCAGCGAGACCCGCAGGGTAGGGTTCATCTGGTACACCGCAGCACCAGACACCAGTGAGACATATGCTGGGATATCGTGGCTTCCATAGGGGATCCACTTTCACTACACCTCGACGACTGCCACCTCCTCAGCGGAAACCTTATCGGGGACCACAGCATCAATAGTAGCGTTGCCTGCAGTAGTAGCAGTTTAGGCCTGTTCAGTAGAACAGACCTGGATTCCAGGCCAGTGGGCCGTCATCTTCTACTTCGGGTACCAGGACTACTGGGCCGAAGAAGGGGTGTTGGACGTGTGGGGAGCCACACTACTAGTGCGACTGTCCTATGGAGAGGACTAGAGTTTCCAGATTAGCCGGACCCACTATAGTGGGAGATATGGGCAAGGCCCATTGGATTCACGTAGCGGTGAATAACTGCCAGGTAGAGCACCATTCGACTGTGCTCAAGACGAGAGGTACTGTCACTAACTAGACCCTTAGTGTTTTGATAGACCTAGGTGCTACTGAGAGTTTT
Source organism: Picea glauca (assembly GCA_000966675.3). Classification (NCBI taxonomy): domain Eukaryota; kingdom Viridiplantae; phylum Streptophyta; class Pinopsida; order Pinales; family Pinaceae; genus Picea; species Picea glauca. The sequence goes on from JZKD02S1742472.1 coordinate 103,056, forward strand.
ATTTCTGGTGTAGTGCTAAAAAGGATTAAGGTAAAGGAAGTCGAACGAGACGAGTTTAGCTTCGTAGAGATGGCCTCGGGAGCCAAACAAAAGGTTGGAGGAAAGGTTATGGGTTGTGCCCTTAACCTGGGAGAGTTTTTCATGAGGGTAAACTTGTACGTCACGATCTTAGGATCTTATGACGTTGTGATTGGTATGGATTGGTTGGAATCACATGAGGCGATACTCAACTGTAAGACGAAACGATTGAGCTTGGTTGATGACGAAGGACAGAGATGTGTGATGGTAGGATGGAACCAGGGAGTTTCCTTGAGGCTCGTCTCTTCCTTACAGTTATGGAAGAGTATGCACAAGGGGTGAAAGATTTATGCAATCCTCACACTAAACAAAAAGGGAGTAGCAAAAGGTCTAGAACACCTTCCGGTGGTGAAGGAGTTTGTGGACGTGTTTCCAGAGGAGTTACCTGGGATGCCGCCAAAAAGGGAATTGGAGTTTACCATAGACCTGAAAATAGGGACCGTACCGATAGAAAGAACACCTTATCGGATGTCAACCCCGGAGTTGCAAGAGCTGAAAATGCAACTGAAGGAGTTGTTGGACCTGGGAATGATACGCCCTAGTGTGTCACCGTGGGGTGCACCAGTTATTTTCATACAAAAGAAGGATCGATCATGGAGGCTTTGCATTGAATACCGCCAACTGAACAAGGCTACGATCAAGAATCAGTATCCCTTACCAAGAATTGATGATCTGTTCGATCAAATGAAGGGTGCGACAGTGTTCTCCAAGATCGATTTGCGATCAGGGTATCACTAGTTATGGATCAAGGAGGATGACATCCCTAAGACCGCCTTTAAGATGAGATTTGGACATTACGAATTTACTGTTTTACCATTTGGACTGACAAACGCCCCAGGGGTATTCATGAGTTTGATGAACGGGGTTTTCCGCGAGTACTTGGACAAGTTTGTCCAAGTATTCATTGACGATATTTTGATCTACTCCCGGATGACGGAGGAGCATGACGAGCACTTGCGCTTGGTACTACGATGTTTGCGAGAACACAAATTGTATGGGAAGTTGTCCAAATGCTCTTTTTATCAATCAAGGATCCACTACTTAGGGCATGTCATCTCCGACGAAGGTATCACCGTGGATCCAACCAAGGTTG
>JZKD02S1742483.1:25283-47003 GCA_000966675.3 Picea glauca
GGAATGGTTATTCTCCTATGACGGGCCCCTTGTCATACGTGGCGTCAGCCTATTGGTCTCGAAGTCCCATCCCCATCTGCTATCTGACAGCCCCCGTCGCCCATGGACGTCATCTTCCACTTGTTCCACTTTCTCTCGAGTTATGTCCCATCCCATAACTGTTGTCAGTCCCTTACCCCTTTTCACTCATGACCAGCCCCTTATTGCGAATTTCACCTCCAATCCCTAGCAGGCACGTCACCTGTTCGTATGTTTTGGCCACCGTCACCTGCCATCTCACCCCCAAGTGGCCCATTGTCCATTTATTACTGGATAAAATACCTGTTATCCTGCTGACCTGTCTCCCGCGCCCAACTAACCCCAGTTTTAAATAAAACTAATGTTATTCCCCCTTCATTCACTATTCACCCATCGCACCAGAAAAATTTACCTCTTACTTCTCCATTACATCACGTCGCCTTCATCCACAGTCACTCGACCCCACTAACTTCGTGCTTATTGCAGGTACTGTTGCAGAGATGGCGCCAAAGCCAAAACAAGCAAAAGGAGAGGAGAATCATTTTCTCTCGCCTCCTGTCGACCTGGAAAAAATTCCATTGGTCGACAAAGACAGATTGATCACCGATACCAAGTGTGATTTTAATTTTTCAGACCTCCAGTCATGGCTCCGGGAGGTTTTCCTGGACCAGAGCAATGAAATTGGGCTCTGGGAGTCCAATTTACCCCTATACCTTTTTCCCCATATCCACCATTTTCCCGAGTTCGCACTTAAATACCAATCTCACTATATTCCTGAACAGAGAACCGTCATATCCTCATCTGGAGACACCCTGTTCCTTATCACTCCCAAAGACATAGACCAAATGATGCAAATCCCCCGTGCTGATTCTGCTTCTCCTTTCAACCTAGAAATCCTTACAGAGTTGTATTAGAAGATGATGTTTCCCCAGAGAGCTCACATATTCGAGTTGTTCCTTCCCACTTCTACTCAATTCCCTTCCACAAATCCCCCTTACCCGTCGTCCATGTTCTCCACCAAGGGAAACCAGGTCATTTCCTCCCTTTGTGCTCTGTTAGGGTACTATTCCGACCAGTGGGTAGATGAGCCCATTCTGGGTTTTCTATCCATTTTCTCCACAGATGAAAAACCCACCACACAGTTTGATTTCAGCACCTTCCTGGCCGACAATATTCACAAACAGTTCGTGAATTTTGGCACGGAAGGCATGTTCAGATACTCGTCTATATTGGCCTACATGTTTGTTTACTTTCAAGCAGATAACTTTAGTTTTTCCATGCAGAAGATGGATGCAGATGGAAGGCCTCAGCCAGTCACAGCGTGGACCTCTTTGCTGAAGCATAACTCCACAGAGTATAGCTTCAAGGCATTCATCGATCTTTTCTACCACCCTTTTGTAAGAATGTTGAGCAGCAGGCCCGAGCCACGAATAAATGATGAAGTCCAGAGAATTTTGCATCTCTCAGACAACGCAAAAACAGGGGATTGGTACCTGTATCAAAACCACACCGAGATCAGAGTTTTTGGGTGCGAATTGGCACACTACAAGCTGCCAAAGTATGTGCCGGTAAGAATCTTTGCGTTAGAGTATATAATACAGATCATGAATTCAGATGACATTCATTTTGTATCCCTGAAGAAAAAGCAGCAACTTAGAATCAAGAGGCAGATTGGCACCTTCATCTGCAACAGTCGAGGCGCCGGGGAAGAAGCTGACAAAATGTTGAAAGAAATGAAATTCTTTATGAGTTTCCCATGGCACTATGATCCATGTAGGATCATTTCAAAAATGCAGGTGAAAAATAAAAACATCCCGTATGTTCATGAGTCCAAGCTCGAGATCAAAAAAATTTCCAATCAGACAGTGTGGGTGCCTGACACCTTGATCAAAGTGGAATAGCAGGTTCCCCCGACCACTGTGCCACCAACAACCACACCCCAGGTCCCTAAGGAAAAAAGGCCTCGATAGGATTCATCTCCGCCTATCATGGAGGTATCTTCCGAAGAGTTCCAGTTGCACACTAAAAGGCCCAAGACAGTCTCAGCTCCTGGTCCAACTAGAGAATCAGGAACTCCACCCACCATAGGGACCAAGTCTATTATTCCACCTTTCAGCTCGAGCCTTCACAACGAAATCACCACAGCAGTGCCAAAGAAATCCACAGACTCCCCATTGGACACTCAGCCAAGCAAGACTGGGCCCAAATTGGGCATTTTTGAGAAGTACGAGCTGATCAAAAAAAGGAACCATACCCTCACCAACAGTACTTACGCTCAGTTTCGGAAGCAGCCGTCCACTGCGCAACATAGACTGCTGTCTCCATTTGACACAGAAAGAGGCAGAATTCACATGGCTTTTTTCCAGGTGCAGCTACTAGACCCCAAGGTGATTACAGATTACAAGAGGGCCACCTTCGAATTCCAGACAAAGGACGTGCACCCAGCAGATCAGATGGATCTGCACAAACAGAAAAGGGAGATGGTGTTCCATACGTTGGCACATGCTTCAGCTTCTGCGGCAAAATTACAGGTATCATTGAACAATGCTCAGACACAACTCAAGCTGGAGAAGATATCATCCTTTGAGAAGGAAAATAGAATCAAGACTCTGGAGGAGCTGGTCCTCAAGATCGGCTATGATCCTACGAACGTCAAAGCTGTAGAGGAAATGATAAAGAAGAAGAATGAAGACATCGCCTCCTTGAGGAAACAACTGAAGCTCCCACGCATAGAGGACTCACGGGCGAAGGAGATAGCATAGAAAGAAGGCAAGAAAGATGAAATGCTCAAGCTGCTCATGGAGTAGAACGCCTAGCTCAAAGAAATGGAAGCAGAGATGGAAAAACTGCTAAAGGAAAAAGAGCAGCTGAAGTCTATGTAAGCCATTCATTTGACTACCATCCCAATCTCAGGGACAAGCACAGAACCAGTGACAGCAATCCCATCCACAACACCAGTGACACCACAAGAGGGGATAGTCGATCTCGCCAAATCTATGGAAAAGATGAACCTGCAAGAGACAGAAATCAATAGACTTAAGAAGGAAGTTGAGAACCTCCAGGAACTCAAAACTTCTTTCCAGACCAGTCTCTCCAAAGAAAAGTAGGTAACTGAGCAGCTCAAGAAGGAGCTACAACAGCTCCAAAAGCAAACAGTAGCAGGGAAGACTTTGGCTGAGGTGAAAGAGAATATATGGACAGACATCACAAAGTCCATAAACGAGATATGGCCCATGATCCAAATTATGTTTGAACATAATGAGTTGGTCCAGAGCAGCAAACAGGCCATTGAAAAGATCAGAGTAGAATTGGGAGATAGACCAACTTAGGCAAACGATATCATCAAATTCCTCAATTCTAAGACCAGAGAAGAGCTAGAAGAGATGAAGATAGAAGATAGAACATAGACCATCCTTGAGGTCAAAAGGGTTTTGACCAAGAGAGGATTAATGTTGCAGCTCGAAGAAAAGGTTCAGGTCATGGACCAGGGGGTACAAAGGTTTTTCAATAAGATCGAGGCCCTCCAGAAAAAAGGTCTCCCAGGTCTGAAGGTCATTAATGATAAACTAATGACACTCCTAGATTACAAAAAGAGATTGGCTGAAGTGTCTAAGGACAATTCAACGTTTGCTAGCATACAAAGGAGCATCACTGGCAAAGCATTCCTGGATTCCCTTTAGTTGGACATCAGTATCCAACATGAGATTCGATACATATTCCTCACTAAGCCCACATTCGCTAAGTATACGGAAATGAACAAAGTATATCAGAGACTGCTCAAAGTCACTGTGCCTAGTCATCTTAGATGGGAGGAACTCTATGATCTGATCGATTAGCAGAGAAGATATCCAGGTCCAGTCACCTGTCCAGTCATATGAGGTCGTGCAAAGGCTTCATCAACGGTCTACCCATAAATTCCGCGTGCAATTGCACCAAGTCATCAAGCAGTTTGATTAGTTAAATTATTTAGGCTAAAAATAGAATTAGCACGTCTTGATCAGTTATGACACGAACGGTTGTAATTTGAATTATAAATACTTCACCTTTCGAAGTATTGAGGGTTGTTGATCTTTACACCCTAACGCTATCAAACTGTACTATTTTTGAAGAGATCTGCCATTAATAAAAAGGAGGCACTTTTACAAGATTCTTGCGTGTATTCACTAGTGATGTTTTATCTCTAAGTTGAATGTTTTTCTTGCTTTGTGATCATATTTTTTTCTGAAACTAATCTTTAAGAGTATCGTATGTTGCAGGATTTATCTTTCATACCCTATTTCTGACTCTAAAATATTTTTCATGTTTATCTTCCAATGTTTTCGATTAAGGAATTCTTAACTGCTTCTTAGTTGAATATATTTTTCTCATCTTTTCTTTTGTCCATCATTTAAGCTATTAAAAGATCCAGTGAGTATATTATCTCGCCCTGTGGAAATCTTCTTTTCTCGTTTCTGGTTGTATTTCATATTTTAACTAAATACAGACCCCATAGCCCAATGTAGGTGTAGATTGTCTCAACCAATTCAAAAACACTTTGACAACAAAACCTACATATTTCTTTACCTAGCCTAATATCTAAATTGAAAACATAGCTAAGTCATATAGAGAGATCCCTCTATGAAGCTGGAATGGCTAGATCCCATCTTTAAAAGTGGTTGGATAAAGTTACCTTTGTAGATTTCTTCTGTTTCAACCTCTAGGAAATTTACCAAGTGCTAACATAATGGCGACTCCACTGGGGAAGAACTAAAAAATTGATAATTTCATGTTTTCTTTCCCCTAAAAAGAAAGTTCAAATTTGAGAAGAAAGTAATGTTTAGAGGTTGATTAACTCTGTATATATTATTTTCAGACTCACAAAACTAAATATATATATATATAAACCAAAAAATTTCTGGCTCCAAAGAAAGTTCACACTCGATCTCATCCAAACCTAGAACCCGTGTTAGCGGTAGATAACCCCGAACAGTTTCTCAGGCGAAAGACCTTAGCTCCCGTTTCAATGAGTCATATTCCCCTTCATAAGTCTCCTTCCTTTTAAGAGAAACCAGCTACTTCTCAAAACCTTGACCTCGATACCTTTTCACAGCGAAGTCTGGTTAGAACACGGTCTGACAGCTTTGTGACTGAAATCATCTTTGACCCAACTATTCTGCAACCCCGAAACCCCGAAGTTCTGTCTCCCACGACTAAACCTCAAATCACTCCCTCAGCACTATCCAGTCTCTCCTCGTCCTCGTCTTCAGTCGCTACCTCGCCAATCATCCAGGTTGTCGTCCCACCTCCTCCACCCATTATGGTAGCTCGATATACTCCTTTGGTGTTGGCTGTGCCACTGCATGCCATGCCCCAAGACTATCAAACTAGACTTCCACAATTCGATGCCACCTGACCTTTAAACACCCAACAACATGTTGACAAAATGAATGACTATTTTTACCTGCAAGAAGTTGATGAGGCTGACGTTCAAATGCGATTATTTTCTCAAAGTTTGACAGGTGACGTCAAGAAATGGTACAAATCTTTACCTACCACCTCAATCCCTGACCTTGTCGCTTTTCAAAGGAGTTTTCTTGACAGATGGGAGGTAAAGAAAAAACCTCTTCAGATATTGTCAGAATATGAGAATATAAGAAGAAATCAAGGTGAGACGGTACAAGATTACTGCACCCATTTTAATAACCTGTATAATGCAATTCCAGCCAAAATAAAACCTCCACAGGGCCTGGCATTGATAAAATTCCCTGATGGTTTTGATGTCGATATGTCATACCAATTAAGAGAAAGAAATTCTACCACCTTGGCAGACATGCAGAAAAGTGCTATAATTGTGGAGGCCAATCTATTAAAAAAAAGGGCCCGTCAAAGGTCAGAAAGGAGAGTCACAATTAAAGAAGAACCTTCCATGTCGAACACAGATTCCAAATTGGATTCTTTGACCAGAGAAGTGGAAATAATGATGGAAAGACTTACTGTGTCAAACATAAATCCTCCAAGAGAAAACCCACCAGCTCCCCAGGTTCAGAATCCCAACTTCAGGAGAAACCCTCCTCAAATCAGACAGAGAGATCCTAGGGATCAAAGAGAGCATAGGGGCCCAGATCAGTAGATCAGACCTCCCCTGCAAGAAAACTATGTTGATGAAGGGGGGGAAGTGATTGAGGAATTGGAAGACACTCACATCAACCTCATGGGCATTCATGACAATGAAGTTATTTTCCTTACCCAAGAAGAGTAGGAACTCTTTCTTCTCAATCAAACCAAAGTAAGTGAAGAAGCTGAAGATGCAGAACAACAGGCCTTTGAAAATTCTATTTTGGAGGTACACCGTCAGTACAATCTGCGGAGTAAGAAGACTGAAGGGAATTCCCCATAAAAGACGACTGAAACACAGAAGGTAGTCGATACCAAGAATACCCCTGAGCCATTTGCTGAGAAGACTCCTGAGAAGACTACTGCTGAGAAGACTCCCGAGAAGAATAATGTTGACGCTCCCATGAAGAAAAAACTCACCATTCTGAAAAGGCCATCACAACCCAATATTTCACCTATTAATCCACCTAGTACTTCTGAGCAGAATAATATGGTGGACCAACCAGAATTGATGAGTCAAGGCAGAGCTCCTACACCCTTTAGCCTGGAGGGGGAATTGGCCAAAATAAAAATTCCCATCCCACTTACAGAGTTGATGAACAGAGGTGGTTATCATTCACAGGTGATTAAAGCACTGGCCATTGAACCTAACATAGGCACAAAGGCCTTAACCATTAGATCAACAAGTCATTCAGACACTGTGAACCTTACTGATGATAGACCCGAGCTTCTTTTCGGACCTGAAGTAGATGGTTGAGATGATACTGGTGAGGTCACTCCTTTTTACATCAGTCTGAACATACACGACTTGATATTGCATAACGCTATGTTGGATTCGGGTGCCTCCCATAATTTTATGCCTAAAGCAGTAATGGAAAAGTTGGGATTGGAGGTCACCAGACCATACAAGGATTTACACTCATTCGACTCCAATAAAGTTAAATGTATTTGTTTGATCAAGGATCTATGCATTACCTTGGTTCAAATTCCTGTGAAGAACATGGTAATGGATGTGGTGGTTGCATACATCCCGTCGAAGTATGAAATGTTGCTATCCCGGTCTTGGGGGGTGAAGTTGAAAGGAACCCTGCAGCTGGATATGCCATATGCCACTATCCCAGTGTTTGGGCAGCAGAGGAGGCTATACAGAGAAACTTTGATGAAGTACATGGTCAGTAGCCAAGAGAAACCGCACAATTATCCCCTGTACTCTACGCATTCTGATTTAGATTCGTTTATCTTGTACAATGATGGTGACGCGGGAGAGAAATATACTCAGCTGGTGGAAGAAACATCTAGTCAAGATGAAGGCCAAGAAAGCATTGAGGTAGCAAATATGAAGAACGCAATAACTAAAGATTTACTCACTGATTTCTGGAGTATGGATTTTGATGGAGCCGTGAGCAAAGAAGGAGATGGAGCAGGAGTCTGTTTGCACAATCACATAAACAAGTACTCAGAAAACCATTCTTACAAATTAAATTTCCAATGTACTAACAATATTGCTGAGTATGAAGCTTTGATGCTCGGTCTAAAGCTTTTGAAAAAAGTTGGTGCTAAACAGATTATGGTAAGAGGTGATTCTGAGTTGATAATCAAGCAAATTAAAGGTGAGTACGTTGCTAAACACCCATGTCTTAGGGCTTATAGGAATTTTGTTCTTGATGACTTGAGGTGTTTTACTGAAGTTGACTTGCAGGTAATACCGAGGGGACAGAATATTCTGGCAGACGGATTGGCCACGTCAACAACCACATGTAAGGTTCCTTTCCGCCCTACTCGCCCTTATACTATTGACGTGAAATGCAAACCGACAGTTCCCGACAATATCAGATACTGGCAAGTGTTTGGTAATGATGACCAAATTGAAGACTTTCTGCAATGCAAAAACGATTTTGAATGTACAAATATAGATTTAGAGAATGAAGATGAAAATGTAAATAATTCTGATTTTGAAATTGATAGTGTAAATACCATATATTCAGGAGAATTAGGCGATGACGAAGTGAATACTGACGTTTTACAGTTGAAAAGCAATGTTTTACCTAGAGGCCTAGTTCCTTTAGAGGACTTGTTCGATTCTAACGACGTAGCCAAAAAACCAAAAATCGAAGCCCATGGACAAGAGGTAGAAGACTGTAATATAGGGACTGAAGAGAAACCTAGGATGGTCAAACTGTTTAAATCATTACCCCCAGAGCAAAAACTCAAATACATTGATCTGTTCAAAGAATATTCAGATGTCTTTGCCTAAGGCTATGAAGATTTGAAAGCCTATGATACCAACATCATACAACACAGAATTCCAATAAAGGAAGACCAAAAACTGTTTAGGAAAAAACTTAGGAGGATAAATCCCAAGTTGCTCCCCCTGATAGAAAAGGAAATCAAGAAAATGTATGATGCCAAGATCATAGTTCCATTGCGTTTTTCCAAGTGGGTCTCTAATCTGGTCCCTACACGTAAGAAAACCGAGGAAATCAGACTCTGCATAGATTTTTGAAATCTGAACAAAGTCTCCCTGAAGGATAATTACCCCTTACCAAAGATGGACCACATCCTGCAAAGGGTGGTCGGGTCCAGTCGAATTTCTCTACTGGACGGTTTCTCGAGATACAATCAAGTTTTAGTTCACCCGGATGACCAAGACAAAACTGGTTTCACCACACCATGGGGCACTTTCATGTATATGAAAATGCCTTTTGGTCTGATGAACATAGGAGCCACATTCCAGAGGGCGATGGATATCTCCTTCGTGGAAGAATCAAGCAAGTTTATTGTCATTTATCTAGATGATATGACAGTGTTTTCCCAATCTGATGACAAACACCTAAGACACCTCAGACAAGTGTTCGACAAATGTAGAAGGTTTGGGATTTCTTTAGATCCTAAGAAGAGTCTTTTTGGGCTAGAAGAAGGCAAACTGCTGGGACATATTATTTCAAAGGAAGGAATCAAAATAGACCCCAGCAAAATAGAGGCCATACTAAGATTAGAACACCCAAGAAACCTCAAAGAACTACAGTCTTTTATCGGAAGAATTAACTTTCTACGAAGATTCATTCCCAATCTGGCCGAGCTCCTAAGAAACATTACAAACATGCTTAAAAAAGATGTAAAAATAATGTGGGACTCTAAGTCTAGACAGTCCTTTGAACAAGTCAAACAGGCCCTCACAGAGGCCCCTGTCTTAATCAGTCGTGATTTTACTAAGGATTTTTATTTTTTTTTCTTTTGCTTCCGAACATACTATAGCAGTTGTATTATTACAAAAGAAAAACGAAGGGTATGAACAAACCATAGCCTTCTTTAGTAAAGCATTGAGATACGTTGCTCTGAATTACAAGATAATGGAGAAATAGGCTTTTGCCTTGGTAAAAGCCATAAAATACTTTAGAGTCTACATTCTTCATTCACACACCATAGCATATGTTCTGAATGTTGTAGTAAAAGACATTTTGACACGGGGCAACCCTGATGGAAGAAGGGGAAAATGGATTGCTGCCATTTTAGAATACGATATAGAGATTAAGCCCACGAAACTAATTAAATGTCAATGCCTTGCTAAATTAATGGTTGAATCAAACTTCCATGCTCTTAACATAAATTTTCTAGATGTGGTAGATGAACAGGGCGAGATGGTGACTCCAAACGTGAGAGAGGTATTTCTAAACTCTCCATGGTACACAAACCTTATTTTCGTTTTGCAAAATTTACAAGCTCCCCCTGGTTTGACTAAGACTAAAGCTAGATTTTTGAAGTTGAAGGCTTTGAAATTTTGTATTCTAGAAGGAAATTTGTATTGGAAATATCCTGCAGGCATTTTGTTAAATTGTTTACTGAAAGATGAAGCTGATAAGGTGTTACAGGAGTTTCATGCAGGAGAATGTGGTGGCCATTTGAACTGGAAGGTCACAGCCAACGAAATAATTAGAGATGGATTTTATTGGCTCACCCTGTTCGCTGATGTGTATCAGAAGGTAACAACATGTCACCAGTGTCAACTATTTGAAGGAAAAAGGAAACTCCTTCCTCTACCTATGAAACCGATCTCAGTTGAGGCCCCTTTCCAGCAATGGGGGCTCAATTTCATTGGAGAAATACATCCCCCTTCGTCAGGTCAACACAGGTGGATTCTTACTGCCACCGATTATTTTACTAAATGGATCGAGGCAGTACCAAGCAGGCAAGCCACTGACTCTGTTATTATCAAATTCCTTGAAAATAATATTTTGTCTCGTTTTGGGTGTCCTAGAAAGATTATAACTGACAATGTAGCTACCTTTCGGTCGAACAAACTCATAGATCTGTGCAACCAGTATCACATTTGTTTGGGGCATTCCACAGCCTACTACCCCTAGGGGAATGGGTTGGCAGAATCTTCAAACAAAACTTTGGTAAATATCATTAAGAAAACATTGCAGGAAAACAAGAAATCATGGCACAATAAGTTGGTGTTTGCTTTATGGGCTGACAGGCTGACCACCAAAAGGTCAATTAGTATGTCACCATACCAGCTGGTCTATGGTACAGAGGCAGTTTTTCCCACTTCTTTAGGAGTCCCTGTCATGAAGTTGCTTCAAGAGGTACAAGCTGAGCCAAATGACTCACAGAGAAGGATCAACCAAATGATCCTTTTGCAGCAGACTAGAGAAGAGGTTTTCAACAAGACTCAGGTAGCCCAAGGAAGCATCAAGAAAATCTTTGACAAATGAACCAAGGAAGATAATTTTGAGTTAGGAGATTTGGTGCTGAAATGGGACGCCAGAAATGAAGACAAGGGAAAGCATGGAAAATTTGAAAACCTATGGACAGGTCCATACATGATCCAAGCTTTCAGGGGAAACAATGTTTTCTTGCTAAACAACGTTGATGGGTCAGATCTGCCAGGAGCACCTGTGAATGGCAGAATGCTGAAACATTATGTCCCACCTCAGTAGAAGATTTGAGTGCTCACTCTCCATTGTACATACCATTTTAATTTTCATTTTTACTTGCATTTTCTAAGTGAAGAACAATCGTCAGTTAGTTGAAGCCCGAAAAGAAGGCCCTAAGTTGTTGATCATTGTTTCTCCTATTTTCGAGAATAAAACCAACGAAGACTGCTAGGCAGAAATTTTCATAAAGACAGGAACCAGGATTCTTGGCACTTCACAAGGAAAGTACCATCCCCAAGTGGAGCCGTTGTTATCACCCCATAAATTATGGGAATCAACTGATGACTGGGATATTATTTGTTTCTAGTGTTTTTGTTGACAAATGATTTTTCATTCTGTAAATAATTTGAGAAAAGAAAAAAGAAAAAAGAAAAAAGAAAAGGAAAGAAAAGAAAAAGAAAAAAGAAAAGGAAAGAAAAGAAAAAGAAAAAGAAAATAGGGCATAAAAAAAAAATAATAATAATTTGAAATAAAGCCCCATGCAATAATAGTAACTTCGCCATACCTTTCAAGCATGGCCAAGTTATTTTTAAATTTAATGTTGATAGGGTAGTGAATGAGTTGGCTAAATAGTTTAATCTTAGCCAAACTGTCTAGGTTAGATTAGTGAATAAATCTGACTAGACTGTCTAATCCTGGTCAGATAGTCCTAGGGTAGAGTAATTTCTTAACCCAACAGTTTAATCTGGGTTAATTGTCATAGTAAACTAGGTTAGAACATAGGGTAGTTTCTTTATTGTTCCATTCTAGTAAAACCAGCTTGAGGTCAAGATTGCACCATGTTCCAAATGCTTAAAAGATAGATGGTTGAAGCCCCATGGTGATGTCTCTTTGAAAAGTTGAGGAAAAAACCCATAAAATGTTTTTATCCTAAGTTTTCCTCCCAGTGCATGTGTTCTCCACTCCCAGTTTATGCTCCCTGCACGTTTCGACGGTCCTGATCGCGACGCCCAGATCTACGACGCCCAGAGTTTTTCAGACCCCCCGACCACCATTCTACTTTTAACCGAGGGGGGGTCCGAAATCAATAATAAGACTTGCGCACATCTGGATGGCCCACAGACGAGCGCTAAAATTAATGATCCAGATTGGATTCCGAACCGCCCCATCCGTTCTGCCTTTAATGGAGGGGGGGTCCGGAATGAATGGTAAACGGCATGGTAAGATCTGCGGCCAGGAAACGGGTGCATATATCAACGACCCTAATTAGATTTTGGGACCCCCCCTGATATTCTTCTTTTAACCAAGGGGGGGGGGGGGGGTCCGGAATGGTTATTCTCCTATGACAGGCCCCTTGTCATATGTGGCATCAGCCTATTGGTCCCGAAGTCCCATCCCCATATGCTATCTGACAGACCCCATCACCCATGGACGTCATATTCCACTTGTTCCACTTGCTCCCGAGTTATGTTCCATCCCATAACTGTTGTCAGTCCCTTACCCCTTTTCACTCATGACCAGCCCCTTATTGCGACTTTCACCTCCAATCCCTAGCGGCCACATCACCCGTTCGTATGTTTTGGCCACCGTCACCTGCCATCTCACCCCCAAGTGGCCCATCCTCCATTTATTACTGGATAACATACCCGTTATCCTACTGACCTATATCCCGTGCCCAACCAACCCCAGTTTTAAATAAAACTACCTTTATTCCCCATTCATTCACTATTCACCCATCGCACCAGAAAAATTTACCTCTTGCTGCTCCATTACATCACGTCACCTTCATCCATAGTCACTCGACCCCACTAACTTCATGTTTATTGCAGTTACTGTTGCAGAGATGGTGCCAAAGCCAAAACAAGCAGAAGGAGAGGAGAATCCTTTTCTCCCACCTCCTGTCGACCTGGACAAAATTCCATTGGTTGACAAAGACAGATTGATCGCTAATACCAAGTGTGATTTCAATTTTTCGGACCTCCAGTCATGGCTCCGGGAGGTTTTCCTGGACTAGAGCGATGAAATTGTGCTCTGGGAGTCCAATTTACCCCTGTACCTTTTTCCCGATATCCACTATTTTCCCGAGTTCACGCTTAAATGACAATCTCACTATATTCCTGAATAGAGAGCTATCATATCCTCATCTGGAGACACCCTGTTCCTTATCACTCCCGAAGACATAGACCAAATGATGCAAATCCCCCATGTTGATTTTGCTTCTCCTTTCAACCTAGAAATCCTTACAGAGTTGTATCTGAAGATGAAGTTTCCCCAGAGAGCTCAAATATTCGAGTTGTTCCTTCCCACTTCCGCTCAATTCCCTTCCACAAATCCCCCTTACCCATTGTCCATGTTATCCACCAAGGGAAACCAGGTCATTTCCTCCCTTTGTGCTCTATTAGGGTACTATTCCGACCAGTGGGTAGATGAGCCCATTCTGGGTTTTCTATCCATTTTCTCCATAGATGAAAAACCCACCACACAGTTTGATTTCAGCACCTTCTTGGCCGACAATATTCACGAATAGTTGGTGAATTTTGGCACGGAAGGCATGTTTAGATACTCATCTATATTGGCCTACATGTTTGTTTACTTTCAAGCAGATAAATTTAGTTTTTCCATGCAGAAGATGGACGCAAATGGAAGGCCTCAGCCAGTCACAGCGTGGACCTCTTTGCTGAAGCATAACTCCATAGAGTATAGCTTCAAGGCATTCATCGATCTTTTCTACCACCTTGTGGTAAGCATGTTGAGTGGCAGGCCCGAGCCACAAATAAATGACGAAGTCTAGAGAATTCTGCATTTCTCAGACAACGCAAAGACAGGGGATTGGTACTTGTATCAAAACCACACCGAGATCAGAGTTTTCGTGTGCGAATTGGCACCATACAATATGCCAAAGTATGTGTCGGTAAGAATCTTTGCGTTAGAGTATATAAGACAGATCATGAATTTAGATGACATTCATTTTGTATCCCTGAAGAAAAAGCAACAACTTAGAATCAAGGGGAAGATTGGCTCCTTCATCTGCAACAGTTGAGGCACTGGGGAAGAAGCTGACAAAATGTTGAAAGAAATGAAATTCTTTATGATTTTCCCATGGCACTATGATCCATGTGGGATCATTTCATAAATTTGGGTGAAAAATAAAAACATCTCGTATGTTCATGAGTCCAAGCCCGAGATCGAAAATTTTTCCAATCAGACAGTGTGGGTGCCTGACACCTTGATCGAAGTGGAACAATAGGTTCCCCTGACCACTGTTCCACCAACGACCACATCCTAGATCCCTAAGGAAAAAAGGCCTCGACAGGATTCATCTCCGCCTGTCACGGAGGTATCTTCCGAAGAGTTCCAGTTGCACACTAAAAGGCCCAAGACAGTCTTAGTTCCTGGTCCGACTGGAGAATCAGGAACTCCACCCACCACAGGGACCGAGTCTATTATTCCACCTTTCAGCTCGAGCCTTCACAAGGAAATCACCACAACAGTGCCGAAGAAATCCATAGAATCCCCATTGGACACTCAGCCAAACAAGACTGGGCCCAAGTTGGGCATTTTTGAGAAGTACGAGCTGATCAAAAAAATGAACCAGACCCTCAACAACAGTACTTACGCTCAGTTTCGGAAGCAGTCGTCCACTGCGCAACATAGGATGCTATCTGCATTTGACACAGAAAGAGGCAGAATGCACATGGATTTTCTCCAAGCGCAGGTACCAGACCCCAAGGTGATTACAGATTACAAGAGGGCCACCTTCGAATTCCAGACGAAGGATGTGCACCCAACAGATCAAATGGATCTGCACAAACAGACAGGGGAGATGGTGTTCCATACGTTGGCACATGCTTCATCTTCTGTAGCAAAATTACAGGTATCATTGAACAATGCTCAGACACAACTCAAGATGGAGAAGATATCGTCCTTTGAGAAGGACAATAGAATCAAGACTTTGGAGGAGCTGGTCCTCAAGATCGGCTATCATCCTGTGAACATCAAAGATGTAGAGGAAATGATAAAGAAGAAGAATGCAGACATCGCCTCCTTGAGGAAACAACTGAATCTCCCACCGATAGAGGACTCGCGGGCGAAGGAGATAGCAGAGAAAGAAGGCGAGAAAGATGAAATGCTCAAGTTGCTCATGTAGCAGAATGCCCAGCTCAAAGAAATGGAAGCAGAGATGGAAAAACTGTTAAAGGAGAAAGAGCAGCTGAAGTCTATGGAAGCCATTCCTTTGACTGTCATCCCAATCTCAGGGATAACCACAACACCAGTTACAACAATCCCATCTGCAACATCAGTGACACCACAAGAGGGGACAGCCGATCTCACCAAATCTATGGAAAAGATGAACCTGTAAGAGACAGAAATCAGCAAACTTAAGAAGGAAGTTGAGAACCTCCAGGAACTCAAAACTTCTTTCCAGACCAGTCTCTCCAAAGAAAATTAGGTAACTGAGCAGCTCAAGAAGGAGCTACAGAAGCCCCAAAAGCAAACAGTAGAAGGGAAGACTTTGGCTGAGGTAAAAGAGAATATATGGACAGACATCACAAAGTCCATAAATGAGATATGGCCCATGATCCAAATTATGTTTGAACAGAATGAGTTGGTCCAGAGGAGCAAATAGGCCATTGAAAAGATCAGAGTAGAATTGGGAGATAGACCAACTCAGGAAAATGATATCATCAAATTCCTCAATTCTAAGAACAGAGAAGAGCTAGAAGAGATGAAGAAAGAAGACAGAACATAGACCATCCTTGAGGTCAAAAGGGTTTTGACCAAGAGAGGATTAATGTTGCATCTCGAAGAAAAGGTTCAAGTCATGGACCAGGGGGTACAAAGGATTTTCAATAAGATTGAGGCCCTCCAGAAAAAAGGTCTCCCCGGTCTGAAGGTCATTAAAGATAAACTAATGACACTCCTAAATTACAAAAAGAGATTGGTTGAAGTGTCTAAGGACAGTTCAAAGTTTGCTAGCATACAAAGGAGCATCACTGGCAGAGCATTCTTGGATGCCCTTCAGTTGGACATCAGTATCCAACACGAGATTCATACATATTCCTCACTAAGCCCACATTCACTAAGTATATGGAAATGGATGAAGTGTATCGGAGACTGCTCAAAGTCATTATGCCTAGTCATCTTAGATGGGAGGAACTCTGTGATCTTCTCGATTAGCAGAAGAGTTGTCCAGGTCCAGTCACCTGTCCAGTCAAATGAGGCCATGCAAAGGCTTCATCAATGGTCTACCCAGAAATTCTGCGTGCAATTGCACCAAGTCATCAAGTTCTTTGATTAGTTAAATTAGTTAGGCTAAAAATAGAATTAGCACGTCCTGATCAGTTATGACAGGAACGGTTGTAATTTGAATTATAAATACTTCACCTTTCGAAGTATTGAGGGTTGTTGATCTTTACACCCTGATGCTATCAAACTATACTTTTGAAGAGATCTGCCATTAATAAAAAGGAGGCACTTTTACAGGATTCTTGCATGTATTCACTGGTGATGTTTTATCTCTAAGTTGAATGTTTTTCTTGCTTTGTGATCATATTGTTTTCTGAAACTAATCTTTAAGAGTAACGTATGTTGCAGGATTTATCTTTGATACCCTGTTTCTAACTCTAAAAGATTTTTCATGTTTATCTTCTGATGTTTTCGATTAAGGAATTCTTAACTGCTTCTTAGTTGAATATATTTTTCTCATCTTTTCTTCTATCCATCATTTAAGCTATTAAAAGATCCAGTGAGTATATTATCTCACCCTGTGGAAATCTTCTTTTCTCGTTTCTGGTTGTATTTCATATTTTAACTAAATACAAACCCCATAGCCCAATGTAGGTGTAGATTGTCTCAACCAATTCAAAAACACTTTGACAACAAAACCTACAGATTTCTTTACCTAGCCTAATATCTAAATTGAAAACATAGCTAAATCATATAGAGAGATCCCTCTCTAAAGTTGGAAGGGCTAGATCCCAGCTTTAAAAGTGGTTGGATAAAGTTACCTTTGTAGATTTCTTCTGTTTCAACCTCTAGGAAATTTACCAAGTGCTAACACATTGAAGACACGTCATGCATTCAACCGCAAATAGTTGAATCCGATAAGCACATTGTATTATTTAAGGTAGGGCAACACCATATGCATATTCAGAAAAAGAAGGATCTAGATCAACAATGGTTGTCAACGCATTATAGGGCGATAGAGAAAGAAATCAACCAAATAGTAAACGAATGGTATGAAGAGTGGAGAATCCTAGTGTCAGAAACAATCCAGTAGTAGACACAACTAGAAAAGGATCAAGAACAAGAAGAACAAGAACAAAGAAATGGTGAAGGTGACATTCAAGAAATCCCACCGCCCATTGGAGAAAAGAGGAAGAAACATCTAAAGGAAAAGTAAATGCAGAAGAATATGAAGAGGAAAGCCTTCAATAAATTAGTGATCCAATATTTAACTGAGGAGGACTTAGAGAAAAGTGGATATCAAATGAAGGAAGTAACGAAAGAAGTATTTCTGTGAGCCACGCAAAAATAGTAGTACATGCATACGACTGTGTAGGAACAAATAATGACACTGCACCAACTTTTGGAGGCAGGTAGGATACCACCAGTTAGAATGAGAAAATAAGAACATATTGGGAGTATAGCCAAGAAAAAAGAGTCACAATCGATGATATCACAACAATCAACAACATCAGTAGAGATAGAGTAATGAAGATAGCAATAGAGGCAATAGAGTTCCCATCATTAGAGATGTGGGATTGTGCACAGGTAATAAGTCATATTGAATTAGTGTTGTCAAAGCTACCTATGAACGTGTTACATATCTTGAAGTCAAGTGTAACACCGAAAATTTAGTTGTGTACGAAGTCGACTACAATGGATCTAGCTAAAGCGAATGAGGACAATGCAACACTACACGCTAAATATAGTAGACTCGTGCAAGACTGGGATGAGGATAAACAAAAAGAAGTGAGGTTGAAAATGTAATTAAAGAAGTATATAGTAACTTCTGAGATATACCAATGGAAGCATATATTCCATTGCAAGAGAAAGTGATGAAGATGAGTGAAGCTATTCAAGCCTTTCACCTGAATATTGTTGACTTGGAAGCACGTACAACACCATGTACTCCACCCAAAGAAAGAGAGAAAAGGGAGATGACAATTGTGACGATAGTGGAAAGCATTAAGATTTTGGATGAATAGTGTGTGAAGTTATATGAATAAAGCACACAAGTATGGACTTGGTTGGCAGAGAATGTAGATATACTAGCGTTGGGAAAAAGGTTATAGAACGCACAAGAGAAGGCATAGAAGATCAGAGATACAATGAATTCTTTTCCACCAACAAAGTATATGATTGCAATTATTGAGAATATCCAATTGAAAAAAGGGATAAATTAAATAAAAATGAAACAAAGAATATTGAACAAAAGTTGGATCCACTACAAGAAGAAACCTTCAAAGTGACAAAATAACTTGCAGCATCACAGGGAATAGTGAAGAAAGCAGTGCAGGATAGTGCAAATAAGTTCAAGAAGCCTATTATTGCGCAGGTGGCACACAAAATTTTGGCGCAAGAAGTGCAAGAAAATGAAAAGATCACAACTGCAAAGTAGACTTTTGAGAAGCTCATTGTGACACTAAAGGAAGCACAACAACAGAACTGAGTGGTTGAGGATAAGCCACAGGTGAGTGTTGGGGGCCTGTTGGGACAGGACATTTGTGATCATTTTTGGGAAACTATGCAGGAACACGCATTGTAGAAATGAGACAACTAGTGTATTTTCAAGATCAGTGTGTGTAAAGGAAGGAAAAGTAATTAGCAGAATTTAAGAATTGGTGCGTGCAAAGGAAGGAAGGAAGTTATAAGTCATTATGAATTTTTTGTCCTTTGAAATGGGATAAGTCCTAATGTAATAATACAAATATCTAAATGTTTTGGGTAGAAGGTAGTGAATGTAATGATAACTTAGAATATCTAAGTGTGCATTGTATGCGCGAACGACAAGGGAATTTTGGGGTATAACAAAGATATCATGTATGCAAACAATGCACATATGTTGTAAGGAATGATTCTGAATAATAATATAAGAAGTTAGTCATTCTGGACATATCCCACCTTGGGTGAAACACGTTAAATATGATGTCTTTGTATTATGCTAGGATGTGCTTGCTTGTTTTGTGTATTGTGTGCATACGATTTTCTTTTGTTATTATGCATCTGTTATATGTTTCTGCACACATGGTATAATATATAATGAATGAATGTTAAGGATAATTCTTATGATGAATTCCTCCCATCCCTTCATGACTGTGGAAACCTCATTCCTATAGTCCCGATAGATACCTCGGGTGAGACTTCACCTACTTGTGGGTGATGCCGAAAGTGCCGATATCTTAGGGTTTTGTTGGTGAATTAATGTTGAACCCCGGGTCTTCGCACTGCACGCCAACACCGATAATGTAGAATTGTCTAATTTTTATGTTGGATCATGCCCTGTAATGTAAAATCATCCAGTTGTTTTATATTGAAATTATAAAACTCAATCATTGATGACAATGACCCATTTCCATAAAATAGTGGTGGATTAGCAGAGGATTGCAGTAGTTGAAGGTAAAATTCATTAACTCGATTTTGAATACTCATTAACAAGAAGAACAAGAACAAATAAATGGTGAAGGTGACATTAAGGAAATCCCACCACTTGTTGGAGAAAAGAGGAAGAAACATCTAAAGGATAAATAAATGAACAATAATATGAAGAGGAAATCCTTCAATAAATTAGTGATCCAACATTTAACTGAGGAATTAGAGAAAATCAGATATCAAATGAAGGAAATAACGAAAGAAGCATTTATGTGAGGCATGAAAAAATATTAGTAGATGCATCCGACTATGTAGGAACAAATAATGACACTACACCAACTTTTGCAGGCAAGTAGGATACCACGAGTCAGAATGAGAGAAGAAGAACATACTGAGAGTATTGCAAAGAACACAGAGTCACAATTGATAACATCAAAACCATCAACAACATCAGTAGAGCTAGAGTAATGAAGATAGCAATAGAGGAATTAGAGATCCTATCATTAGAGATGTTGGAGTGTGCACAGGCACTAAGTCATATTGACTTAGTGTTGTCAAATCTACCTATGAACGTGTTACATATCTTTCAGTCAAGTCTAACATCGACAATTTAGTTGTGTACGAAGTTGACTATGATGGAGCTAGATAAAGTGAATGAGGAAAATGCAACACTACACATCGAATATAGTATACTATTGCAAGAGTGGAAAAAGGATAAACAAAGAGAAGGAAGGTTGAAAAATGCAATGAAAGAAGTATACAGTAAATTTCTAGAGATACCAATGCAAGTATATATTCCATTGGAAGAGAAAGTGATGAATATGAGCGAAGCTATTCAAGGATTTCACCTAAATATTGTTGAATTGGAAGCACGCACAACACCAAGTACTCCACCCAAAGAAAGAGAGCAAATGGAGACGACAACTGCGAGAACAATGGAAAGCATTAAGATTTTGGATGAATAATGTATGAAGTTGTATGAAGAAAGAACACATGTATGGACTCAGATGCTAGAGAATGCAAAGATACAAGCATTGGGAAAAATGTTATAGAATGTACAAGAGAAGGCACAAAAGATCAAAAATACAATAAATGATTTTCCACCAGCAAAGTAGATGATTACAATTATTGAGAATAGACAATTGAAACAAGAGATAAATTAAATCAGAACAAAACAATAGAATATTGCACAGAAGTTGGAGCCACTACATGAAGAAGCCTTCAAAGTGACAAAATAACTTGCGGCATCACAGGGCATAGTGAAGTAAGCAGTGAAATATAGTGCAAATAAGTTCAATAACCCTCTTATTGCGCACATGATAGACAAAATTTTGGCGCAAGAAGTGAAAGAAAAGGAAAATATCACAACTGCAAAGTAAAATTTTGAGAAGCTCATTGTGACACCGAAGGAAGCGCAACAACAGAACTAAGTGGCTTGGGATGAGCCACATGTGAGTGTTGGGGGCTTGTTGGGACATGACATTTATGACCTTTTTTGGGAAACTACACACGAACACGCATCGAAGAAGTAAGACAACTAGTGTATTTTCAAGCTCATTGTGCGGAGAGGAAGGAAAAGTAATTAGCGCAATTTAAGAATCGGTGTGTGCAAAGGAAGGAAGGAAGGAAGTTAGAAGTCATTAGGAATTTTTGGTCCTTTGAAATGGGACGAGTCCTAATGTAATAATATAAATATGTAAATGTTTTGGGTAGAAGGTAGCAAATGTAATCATAGCTTAGAATATCTAAGTATGCATTGTATGCGCGAACGACAAGGAAATTTTGAGGTATAACTAAGATATCATGTATGAACGCAGTGCGCATATGTTGTAAGGAATGATTCTGAATAATAATATAAGAATTTGTTCATTGTGGATGTATCTCATCTTGGGTGAATAGTGTTAAATATGGTGTCTTTGTATTATGTTGTGATGTGTTTATTTGTTTTGTGTATTGTGTGCATATGATTTACTTCTGTTATTATGCATCTGTTATATGTTTCTGCACACATGATATAAGATATAATGAATGAATGTTAAGGATAATGCTTATGATGAATGCCTCCCATCCCTTCATGACTGTGGAAACCTGGTTCCTATAGTCTCCATAGATACCTCAGGTGAGACTTCACCTGCTT
>JZKD02S1742483.1:63667-87230 GCA_000966675.3 Picea glauca
GAGATCAGGCTTTAATTTTATGTGGAGTACTAGAGGTATGGACTGCTCGTCATGTCTACTTATTAGTTTGAATTTTAATCATGTGTTTAGTGTTGTTTCGAGGAAAATAAAAAAAACTGAACCTCTCGAGACTCTGAGAACACCCTTGCGTTTATCTGTGTGAGTCTCGATTCCACTGTGGACAAAAGAATAAGAGAGGATTTCAGTTATAAGAACAAAAAAACTGTTTGATTGGACAAAAGAATAAGAGAGAATTTCATTTATATGAAAAAATTACTGTTTGACCTATTATAATGTAGTTCCTTTTTTTTCTATCGAATGTCCCGTTCAATGGTATTGGCCCACTAAGGCCAAATTATTTTATTTTAAAAACACAAAAAAATATGAATGAATTGAAAGGTTTAACGGGTTCATCTTAAAGCAATTCCATCTATTTATTAGTCCAACAGAAACGCAGAAATATAGTATTCTATTTATTTATGGTTGATCATCAATTAGTCTTTTTTAATTATAAATATTTTTTTTTAATTTATAATGTTATATATGTCTTTAACAAAATAATTATTTTTTCATAATATTTAAGTTATTTTTATCAAGCATATGATTGATTAACAAATTTGATGTCTTATGGCTGAGCTCTAACCTAATGACAAATTTGATGTCTTATTGCTGAGCTCTAACCTAATGAGATGTTTCAATCCTAGGTTATACCTAAATTTTGAATCTTAATTACCTAACATGCACACAATGCAATTTTTTTTAAAACATAAATAACCTAAGTTTTGAGTTTTAATCTTAAATAACTATGACATCTATTCATCAAGGTCATTAAATTCATGATAGTGGGATAAATATATGTGAATTGCAATTATTTTTTCATAATATTCTTTTTAACAATCTTGTAACCTATTTTTAATAACCATCATGTAACCAAATTTATTT
Organism: Picea glauca; assembly: GCA_000966675.3. Classification (NCBI taxonomy): domain Eukaryota; kingdom Viridiplantae; phylum Streptophyta; class Pinopsida; order Pinales; family Pinaceae; genus Picea; species Picea glauca. The sequence continues at coordinate 64,610 of JZKD02S1742483.1, forward strand.
ATTGTTCTAGCCCAACCTCATTTTTCCATCTCATCTTTTCTTATCTCCTAATATATTTTAGGAGTTTCCTTGTGTGTATATACCTCACATTGGAGTTTGGTCCCAATTTTTAGTAAATTCAATTATCACTATGGTTATGAGTGTGTCAAAAATTATTATGAACCATATCTTTCTTTCTTTTTAAATTTTTCTTTATTAGTAATTCCAATAATTGATTCTTTTTCTTTTTCCTTCCAAATATCTATTTCAGTTTAAAATGAGTGATTACGTTTTCGATTATGAGAGAAATATATATATATATATATATATATATATATATGAACAAAATAACAATTACAAAATTCAAACAGAGTAATAAAAAAAAAAAGAACATAACTAATGTTAAATGAATATTTTATAAAACCAAATTAAAGATAATAGAGTCAAATACCATCCTATTTTATAATATGAGAAAATAATGTTAGAATTGCAAATGCGGAAAACACAATTCACATATGATAATTAAATTCACGTGGTTCACCCAAACTTTGGGCTACATCCACCAAGCATGGACTTGCAAGTTCTCACTCTCTCTCTTTGCCTCTACTGGCTTACATGTATTTATATACATTTACAAGAAACTGATTATTAAATGAAATCCCTATCCATATTCTATCTTGGTCTATTTGGTTGTAACCAACGCAGAATAATAGGATCCAAATCCATCCTTAGAGGAATTCGTTGTTACCAAATTCCAACAATCTCCACCTTGACAACAATTAACATGATACCTTGCTCCTTCCTTTTGTTCATCACCTTTTCTTCAAGCCAAGAGAAGCCAAGAACAACTACAGTTTCTGTAATAAAATTGGTTTCATGATCTCGCCTGTCTGACTTGCACGAGTTTGGATTTCTTGAGAGGTCACTCCACCTCCAACATGTCTTCCACAAATGTCTTGTGAGACATATTTAATAATAGATCTCCTCATATCTAAAGAACCTGTAAGATATACATTACAATTATCACAGACTATATCAGTGTAACCATTCAAGGTGACATGTTTGCTTCTCAAATGCTGAAGCACCCATTTTACTGCAAAACTTGAATCTGTCACGTATCTCACAACATCATTAGTATGTGAAACATCTGGTCTTAACCATTTTATCACATACAACAGACCTCCTACTAAACTTACACAAGACATAATCATTTCTTCTTTATAGACAAGCCCTATGCTTGAAGAAAACTTATAATGGAAAGCAAGAGGGATAAAAATTGGTTTTACAATGTTCATATTGAACTCCAACCACAACTTACCATTACCATATCTGTGTATTCCTATGCCCATAATTTGTTTTTCTGCTCCTTGATCCCTCATCTGAATTGTCATGTCCACCTGAGTCATTTTATTACTTATTTTATTCATGCTTTGGCTTGCATCGAGCATATCATCAAAAACTAACATCAATACTATGAATGTACTATAAACTATATAGTCATTCCTACCCTTTGAAAAATTATGACTCACTATGAAGGATTCAAACATCTTGTATATTTTCCTAGGAACCAATAGGCCATACAATGAATTATCTAGCATGCAAACAAATTTACCATTGTGATCTTGAATCAACCCTTTTGGTTGTTCCATACATACTTTATCTTTGTCCATGATGACCTTGTGAGAAGTAGGATCCCACAAACAACATCCCTTTATACCGCCATCATAACTTGCAGAGATATAAAACAAGTAGGAATTTCAAAACAAAGATTTAAGGTCTGGAAATGATTTAACACTTACTAGTACCTACAATTCTTTCTTTCTCTTATGACCTTGATGCTTCTTCCATAAACAAGAAGATACATCTGTCACTTCATATGCTACTGTAGTACTCCCTTCCAGCTTATAAAGGTTATCAAACTTTGTTTCCTTCATCACTACTAAACTACCTTTCGACAATGTGAGTGCTCCACCTTGACCTGTATACTTATATCTGCAAGAATCCAACACTCCCAATGAAATCAAATTTGATTTTAGCTCACGTACATATCTAACATCCATTAATTCCCTAACAATACCATCGAACATCCTGATTCTAACACTGCCAACCCCAACAGTTTTACAGGGGATACCATTTCCCATAAACACTACACCCTCATAAACATATTGGCAAGAAAAGAACCAATTTCTATGTGAGCACATGTGGTGGGAGGCACCTAAATCTAACTGCCATTCTTCTTGATATTGTAAATTACTAGAAACGGATAAAACTTAATCAATCATACCGGAATTTGTTACATCCAAAAAAATTTCCTTCGTAGAGTTTTCCTCAGATTCCTTTCTCTTCCAGCAATCTTTCTTGAGATGTCATCTTTTTCCACAGTAACAACATTGTTCTTTACCCTTTCTGTGTCTTGACTTAGATTGATAAAAAATTCTCTCATTCTCCTCTTTAGTTCAACCTCTGACCAACATCGCCTCTGAAGTTGAGGTTTCTTTGCTAGATTTTCTCCTCATCTCCTCGGCCAACAAAGCTCCTACAACAGAGTCATAATCTAAAAAAATTGTTGAGCTAAAGATAATAGAGGTGAATAGATTATCCCAAGACTCGGGAAAAGAACACAATAGTGTAATAGCCTTATCTTCATCTTCGAATTTAACTTCCATACTAGTCAATTGAACTTAAGGGTATTGAAGGTATTTAAATGGTTAGCAACTTTTGTACCTTCTTCCATCCAAAAACTGTACAACTATCTCTTCAAGTAGATTATGCTTGTCAAGGACTTCTTCATATATAGACTTTCCAACTTGATCGATAAGCCTAATGTTGCATCCTCTCCTATGATATTAAACAAAACCTCATCCGCTAGACATAAACAAATAGTACTAAGAGTTTTTGCATCCAGATCTTCTCATTTCGTCATGGTTGTTGGTTTCTTTGACTTGCCTGCCAATGATTTTTGCAACCCTTGTTGCTCCAATAAATCTTGCATCTTTAGCTCAAAGTTTTTTTTACCATTGAACTTTTCAACTTCAAACTTCAAACTCTACATCTTATCCATGTGCACAAAAATTTTCCTAATACCCAAATCAATGCTTATAATAACCAAGGCTTTAAAAAATAATGTGGAGGAATGATACGTAAAAAGGTTTAATTTAAAAACCTTTTAATAATATGTAAAAAGGTTTAATAAATTTTTTTGATAAAACATTAAGATTCACTTCTTAAAACTTTAATTCCTCCACGTGACTTGTGCAAAATTCTTCATACCATAAAATTTTTACCTTAATTTTTTACCACATGACTTTAAAGAACATGACCTTTTAAAAAACCATGTGAATTTAATTTAAAAGATCATGAATTTTTTATTTAAGAGAGTCACCACACCTCATGCTACCACTGGAGTGTGGAGATCTCAAAGGTCTTTGCACCTCCTGATGCACTTTGACCGCGTCAATTCCGAGATCTAACTAACATTGGAGTGTGACGATCTTGAAAGATTTCAACTTTAAACCATGACAATTTCAACAAGTTTGCACAAACGAAAGTCTGAGTAATAAGTCGTCGCACCCTTCAAGATGAGGGACATGCGGTGATGTAGAAATTGATGCTCCTCACATAGATGTTGTTGCTCCTCCAAAATTTTATGCCCTCAACTCCAACCAACTCTCATACCACTTGTTATAATTGCAAATGCGGAAAACACAATTCACATATGATAATTAACAATCAAACATAGATAAGGAACACAAGGATTTCATGTGGTTCACCCAAACGTTGGCCTATGTCCACCAAGCATAGGCATGAGTTGTCTTATTATTAAGATCATGGAAATTACAACAGACTTGCAAGTTCTCACTATGTCTCTCTCTTTGCCTCTATGGGATTACATGTATTTATATACATTTACAAGAAACTAATTCTTAAATGCAATCCCTATCCATATTCTAACTTGGTCTATTTGGTTGTAACCAATGCATAATAATTGGATCCAAATCCATCCTTAGAGGAATTCGTTGTCACCAAATCCCAACAAAAAATTGTATGGTTGTTATTCATATTAAAGTTTATTGAGTCAATATTGAATCATGTCAAAGAGTTCCAAAGTTAATAACAATATGATAAGTGGATGATTGTTTGAGCTTATATTTCTATTTAATCACATAAAATCTATAGTAATATGTTAATCTTTGTAACTATTAAGTTTATTAATTATGTGTGATTATCTTAGCCTAGGTGGCATATGAAAATTCATTAATTATCTTTCTTTTATATAATTATTATATTTTTCATAAATAATTTAACATGCAACATTCTAATTTTAGAAGTTAATGTTAAGCTCATACCTATATAGACATATTTTTTTATTTGACACATCTCCTTTCAATTTTATTGAATATTTATTTGATACAATAAATAATAATTGATTGATATTATAACAAAAGGTTGTCATTATTTGTTGGTTTTAGTATAATTTTGATAAGTAATGTCATACCACTTCACCTGTAAAACTAGTTTTAGGAGCATAGACTAATGCAATTTTGGTATTGGCATATGCATCTTCAAAATGTTGTAATTCAAATCTATACACCAAAACCTTTGCAGGGACATGGCCACTACAATGGCACTTGTTTTCTATAGTTTTGCAATAAAAGTAAGTTGTAGAAAGCTTTTTGTTAAGCACTGAATAAAAAAATTGTTTGATTGGATAAAAGAATAAGAGACGATTTCACTTCCAAGAAAAAAAATATCGTTTCACCTATTATAATGTAGCACCTTTTTTTTCTATCCATTGTGCCTCTCAATGGTATTGGCGACCAAACTATTTTATTTAAAAAAACAAAAAATAATGAATGAATTGAAAGGTTTAATGTTTTCATCCTAAATAAATTCCATTTATTTATTAGTCCATGTGGAAGGCATGACTATAGCATTAGACACTTTAGTTCCATTATGCATGGTTATTAATTTTGATAGCATTAAGTGCTTGGAGGGAACCAAAAGAGATGCAATTCCTGGAAAGAATGCATAAACTATTCTTGGCAGCAAGATATGTGTCATTGTGGCATATTGCACATAAGAATAGACAGTTGGACAATAATATAACTTTCTACATCTATAAGGAGACTATTCAACAATGCATTGAAGACATGTCGTGCATTCATCCACAGATAGTTGAATCTTATAAAGACATTGTGTGATTTAAGGTAGGGCAACATCATATGCAGTTTCAGAAAAAGAAGGATGTGGATCAACAATGGTAGTCAACGCATTTCAGGGTGATAGAGAAAAAAATCAACCAAATAGAAAACGACTCATATGAAGTGTGGAGAATCCCAATGACATAAACAATGCAATAGGAGACACAACTAGAAAAGGATCAAGAAGAACAAGAACAAGAACAAGAACAAAGAAATGGTGAAGGTGACGTTCATAAAATCCCATCGCTCGTTGGAGAAAAGAGGAAGAAACATCTGAAGTAGCAATAAATGCACAAGAAAATGTAGATAAAATCCTTCAAGAAAGTAGTGATCCAATATTTAACGGATGAGGACTTAGATAAAATCGGATATCAAGTGAAGGAAGTAACGAAAGAGAAATTTCTACGAGCCACACAAAAACATTAGTAGATGTATACGACTGTGTAGGAACAAATGATGACACTACGCCAACTTTTGGAGGAAAGTAGGATACGGCCAGTTAGAATGAGAGAAGAAGAACATACTGAGAGTATATCCAAGAACACAGAGTTACAACCGATGACAATTCAACCATCGACAACATCAATAGATCTAGGGTAATGAAGATAGCAGCAAAGGCATTAGATTTTCGATCATTAGAGATGTAGGAATGTGCAGAGGAACTAAGTCATATTGACTTAGTGTTGTCAAAGCTACCTGTGAACGTGTTACATATCTTGTAGTCAAGTGTAACACCATAAATTTAGTTTCCTATGAAGTCGACTATGACGGAGCTAGCTAAAGTGAATGAGGACAATGCAACACTACATGCCAAATATAGTAGACTACTGCAAGTGTGGGACGAGGATAAACAATGAGAAGGAAGGTTGAAAAATGCAATGAAATAAGTATACAGTAACTTCCCAGAGATACCTATAGAATTATATATTCCATTGGAAGACAAAGTGATGAATATGAGTGAAGCTATTCAAGGATTTCACCTGAATATTGTTGACTTGGAAGCACGCACAACACCAAGTACTCCACCCAAAGAAAGAGAGCAAAGGGAGACGATAACTACGATGACAGTGGAAAGCATTAATATTTTGGATGAATAATGTGTGAGGTTGTATGAAGAAAGAACAGAAGTATGGAATCAGTTTCTACAGAATGAGAGATACAAGCGTTGGGAAAAAGTTTATAGAATGCAAAAGAGAAGGTGAAAAAGATCAAAGATACAAGGAATTCTTTTCCACCAACAAAGTAGATGATTGCAATTATTGAGAATATACAATTTAACCAAGAGATAAATTAAATAAGAACGGAACAATAGAATATTGCACATAAGTTGGAGCCACTACACGAAGAAGCCTTCAAAGTGACAAAATAACTTGCGACATCGTAGGGCATAGTGAAGCAAGCACTACAGGATAGTGCAAATAAGTTCAAGAACCCTATTATTGTGGAGACGAACAACAAAATTTTGGCACAAGAAGTGCAAGAAAAGGAAAAGATCGCAATTGCAAAGTAGACTTTTGAGAAGCTCATTGTGGCACTGAAGGAAGCGCCGCAACATAACTGAGTGCCTCAGGATGAGCCACGGGTGAGTGTTGGGGGCTTTTTGGGATAGGACATTTGTGACCATTTTTGGGAAACTACGCAAGAATGCGCGTCGAAGAAATAAAACAACTAGTGTATTTTAATCTCAGTGTGCACAGAGGAAGGAAAAGTAATTAGCACAATTTAAGAATTGGTGCGTGCAAAGGAAGGAAGAAAGTTAGAAGTCATTATGAATTTTGAGTCCTTTGAAATGGGATAAGTCCTAATGTAATAATATAAATATGTAAATGTTTTGGGTAGAATGTAGTGAATATAATAATAACTTAGAATATCTAAGTGTGCATGGTATGCGCGAATCACAAGGGAATTTTGGGGTATAACTAAGATATCATGTATGAGCACTCTATGCATATGTTGTAAGGAATGATTCTAAATAATAATATAAGAAGTCGGTCATTGTGGACGTATCCCATCTTGGGTGAACCACGTTAAATATGGTGTCTTTGTATTATGCTATGATGTGTTTGCTTGTTTTGTGTATTGTGTGCATATGATTTACTTTTGTTATTATGCATATGTTATATGTTTCTATGCACATGGTATAAGATATATTGAATGAATGTTAAGGATAATGCTTATGATGAATTTCTCCCATCCCTTCATGACTATGGAAACTTGGTTCTTATAGTCCCCATAGATACCTCGGGTGAGACTTCGCATGTTTGTGGGTGATGCCGAAAGTACTGATATATGAGGGTTTTGTTGGTGAATTAATGTTGAACCCTGTCTTCCCACTCCGCGCCCACACCGGTAATGTAAAATTGTCTATTTTTTATGTTGGATCGTGCCCGGTAATGTAAAATCATCCAATTTTTTTATATTGCAATTATGAAACTCAATCATTGATGACAATGACCCGTTTCCATAAAATACTGGTGCAATTATTGGCAATTAAGAATGATCAAAGCAAGAGAAGCGATTAGCAGAGGATTGCATGAGTTGAAGGTAAAATTCATTAACTGGATTTTGAATACTAATAAGTGATGTCCATTGATAAGATATTTTACTGCAGGGGTAGATTATATTGCAGTGGACAGTGGATATGAAGGAGAAAGAAGGTAATTGTGATAACGGAACTAGGTCAAGTCAGTCTTTCTCTCAAGAGAACTTACAAAACTCTTTTGCATGAAGTTGTGTGGTTGTAACATTGGAGTTGTGTGGTTGTAATGTTGGAGCTGTGTTTTTGTAACATCAGAGTTGTGGAGAAGGAGGAGGATTAGCACTCCCTCACAAGTGAGGGGGATGTCTACTAGTAGCGGTGGAGAAGGTGAAGAAGAAGGAAGAGAATCATTATTGAACAAAATTAAGGTAGTGAAAACCCATATTTGAGCTCTCTTGATGGTTTGTTGATGGATTTGTAGATGAATTTACAGTTTTTTGTGATGCAGGAGGAGAAAACCACTTTGTGAAGCATGGTGTTTGTGAAGCATGGTGGAAATTGAAAATGAAAAACACCATTGTTTCTATTTCCTTGACTACATAGAATCCTCCCTTGAATGCACTGCAGAATTGGCAGAAGCTTTGATTGCCTCGTGAGTACACAAAATCCCTCTATCAAAATTTTCAGATGCTCACAAGCCATGAACTCTATCATTCATACTAAATCTCACTTGTATCCATGAATCCGTAGTTGATCGAGAAATAAGACTTCAATCCTTTTTACCAATAGCATGAAATGGGAAACCACATTTCTTATTTTTGGTAAATTTATAAAGCTTGTAATAAACTCCAACTTTGGTAAGTGTAAATATAAGGGGTTGGTCAACTCAAACTTCTTATAATAAGAAGTTAACGCTAAACCATGGACTAATAACATTTTTCTCGCGTTAGAATTTGATGACTTTATTAGTTAAATTTTAAGACTCATAAAACTTTGATATGTAAAATTTAAGCCACTTCTCAAAGTTTAGCCAAATTCATATAATAACATTTTTTCATGGTTAGAATTTGATGATTTTATAAGTTCAATTTTGAGACACATAAAACTTCGATATGTAAAATTTTAGCCGCTTCTCAAATTTTAGCCAAATTCATATTATTTCTTTTGACCTAAAACTAGAATCCGTTTATTACAAGTTTAACCTATTCCGATACTTTGCACCAGTTCAACCTATTCCGATACTTTGCGTATGGTGCAAGTTTCGTATAGTGACCGTGTTTGGCATATAGGGAATAGTAGATGATTATTAATAGTAAGGTGTTGATGAGTTGTTTTAAGATATGATTTTTTAAGTTAGATTCTGGTAATATAAATTTATATTAATTATTATTTTTTATTATTCATATTTAGAAATCGATTTAGTATGCTAATTGGTTTGAGTCGAAATTGCCTGTTGATAGAAACCAAACTTGTTTGGTGGTTCTGGGAATAATTGAACCGTGAATCTGAATGGCTACTGAAGCAGACATTACAAGGGATGATAAGAGGTCATGGGCAAACAAGCCGAGTAGTGTTATGGCACTGTTCTTTCTCCTCCTACTTCTGCTGGTTGTGTCTCCTCTACTTCTCTATCAGCCTCTGGAGCCAGTGCCTACAATCAATGTGGGGAGAATGAGATCGAATACCCCCCAGATCTCAAATGGTTCAGTCTCTCCGAAATGAGCGCTCCACCTGCTTTTGCTGCTACTGGAGGCTTTAATGCCGACGCCCATGAGGTTAGCAATAGCTCAAACTCAAGCAGGAACTGACGGATCACGTCATGGTAACTTAGTTATAATACCCTTATCATCTGCCATCTCAGTTTCTGAATAATTGCCATCTTAATTTCTGAATAATTGTTTGATATGAGATCAGGCTTTAATTTTATGTGGAGTACTAGAGGTATGGACTGCTCGTCATGTCTACTTATTAGTTTGAATTTTAATCATGTGTTTAGTGTTGTTTCGAGGAAAATAAAAAAACTGAACCTCTCGAGACTCTGAGAACACCCTTGCGTTTATCTGTGTGAGTCTCGATTCCACTGTGGACAAAAGAATAAGAGAGGATTTCAGTTATAAGAATAAAAAAACTGTTTGATTGGACAAAAGAATAAGATAGGATTTCATTTATATGAAAAAAAAAATACTGTTTCACCGCACATTTTTTTATCGCATGTCCCGCTCAATGGTGTTGGTCCACTAAGGCCAAATTATTTTATTAAATAATAATAATAATAATAAATGAATGAATGGAAAGGTTTAATGGTTCACCCTAAAGCTATTCCATCTATTTATTATTGTATGTGTAAGGAAGGAATATAGTATTCCATATATGGTTTACTATCAATTAGTTTTATTTGATTATAAATATTTTTCATGATGTACAATGCTATATATGTTTCACAAAATAATTATTTTTTCATAATATTTAAGTTACTTTTAGCAAGTATATGATTGTCTCACAAATTTGATGTTTTATGGCTGAGAATGAGATGTTTCAATTCTAGGTTATACCTAAGTTTTGAATTTTAATTACCTAACATGTACAAAATGCATTTTTTTTTCAAACATAGATAATCTAAGTTCTGAGTTTTAATCTTAAATAACTATGGAATCTATTTATCAAGGTCATTAAATTCATGCTAGTGGAATAAATATATGTGAATTGCAATTATTTTTTCATAAAATTTTTTATAACAATCTTGTAATTTATTTTTTGTAACCATCTTGTCACCATTTTTTTTAATAACTTTTGATTATTGTTCTAGCTCAACCTCATTTTTCCATTTCCCCTTTTCTTATCTCCTAATATATTTTATTAGTTTCCTTCTGTGTATATACCCCAAATAAACTATCTCCATAACTCTCTATAACTTAACATAGATGGTTGTGTATACCACTTCATGGTGAAATTGGATGCATCTGAAGAAAAATAGGAGTTGGATGATTAAGTCAAATTATTGAGAGTGGAGTCAAATACCATCCTATTTTATAATATGAGATAATAATTGTGTGGTCCTTATTCATATTGAAGTTTATTGAGTCAATATTGAATCATGTCAAAGAGTTACAAAGTTAATAACAATATGATAAGTGGATGATTGCTTGAGCTTGTATTTCTATTTAAGCACATAAAATCAATAGTAATATGTTAATCTTTGTAACTATTAAGTTTATTAATTATGTGTGATTATCTTAGTTTAGGTGACATAAAAAAGATTCATTAATTTTATCTTTCTTTTATATAATTATTATCTTTTTCATAAATAATTTAACATGCAACATTCTAATTTGAGAAGTTAATGTTAAACTCACATTTATATAGACATATTTTTTTATTTAACACATCTCATTTCAATTTTATTCACACTTTAAACTAGTTTTAGGAGAATAGACTAATGCAATTTTGGTATTGGCATATGCATCTTCAAAATGTTGAAAAGCAATGTTATAATTCAAATCTATACACCAAAACCTTTGCAGAGACATGGCCACTATAATGGCACTTGTTTTCTATAGTTTTACAATAAAAATAAGTTGTAGAAAGTTACCATGGTATGTACTTCATATGATTAAATGATGTTTATAGTATTTGAGTATTTTTACATTATCTTATCTATTTACATAATTAAAGTTTGTTAATTTTTTTAATTATTATAAGGAAAAAAAAATGAAATTTTTAAAAAGAAAAAGAAATAACAATATCAAGTTGTAATTTCATATATTTTTAAAAGATCACTTAAAAACAAAAAAAAAAACTACTTAAAAATCAGTTATTATATTTAAATATAGAGTGAACTTCTTTATATTTATATAATCAGTTATTATATCTAAATATGGACTAAATTCTTTATATTTATATATAATTATGATGATATGAATGTTCATGTTACTAAAATATAGAAAATGATAGAAATAATATTAAAATACTATGTCCAATAAATTTTTTGAAACAAATGTTTACAAATGCCAAATAGCTTTTCTAATTTACTTCTATTGAAAATTTCTTAGGAAAGATAAAAATGAAAATTTTGTCTATTGTTTTGTTAAGAATTTTGAGATTGAAAAATTCATAAAATATAATAAAAAAAATATAATAAAAAAATTGTGTATTTTTATTTGGAAAAAGAATAAAGAGAAAATAAATTTGAAGTTGAAAACTTCACAAAATATAATATAAAAATTTTGTGCATTTTTATTTTGGAATTGAATAAAAATAAATAAAGAGAAAATAATTACAAATGTTTTTAGATATCTTTTTCTAAAAAAAAATTAAAAATAATCCATAAAACAACTCACAAAAAGCATAAAATAATCAATGTGCAAAAAATAGTTTACAGTGAGTAAGTATTCACTAGACAATGATAACCTAAACTCAATAAAAGTAAATTTTAATACCCAATACACAAACCATCATACTCAACAAAGAAAACCAAAATATATTAACTTATAATGTTATTGTTGACTCCCCCCTAATTTTTTCCAAGTTTGTTAATACTTCATCAGTACCTCTAACCATGTAAAAACACTACTCCACAAGATTTGTCTTTACTCTCTAAAACACTTTCCATAAATAAAATGGTAACCATTTAGTACATAGGACATAAAAAATATAAATCTTATGTTCATAAAGATTTTGCAATTTTTTGGTTGGGGCCAATGCATATATTATTTTCCTCCTTGCTCAAGTTGGTAAGGCGACATTCACTCATTTCTCTTTGACTTGAGGTTATACGAATATTAATGCATTTATTTCTTGATTTATTATGTAATATATGAAGTAATGTTTACAGGATGTTGGAAGCAGACCAAAGTGGAAAGAAAGGTGATTTTGGGAAAGAAGGCATGCACAAGGAAAGCGATAGCTGGAAGGGAGAATAGTATGCGCGCATGCATGCAAGACCTAATGACGGTAGGTTTAGGGTTTTTGTAATGTATTGTAATGGATGAAGAGCCAGGAACTTATACATATAGTATGTAGGTATCATGGAGGGAGATAGTTGTTATAACGAGGGGATTTTTTATGAAGACTAGTCATTATTGTAGAGGGTTTTTGTAATGAGTCGATGCATATTATTTTGTTGTATGACCTATTTTTATAAGTTGTTGAGCTAGAGAGGCTAGAGGAGGGTGGATCTTGAGGGTTAGATCATAGACTGAGGAGCCTAGTGTGATCTAGTCTACCTCATATAAGATCTCGACCGAGCTGAAGGGAATTGTAAAGCACATGATGCTGTAATGACGGAATGACGATGATAAAAGAGACAAGAGCCAAATATTTGTGGACGTTTCCCAGGAGGAGGTGAACCATGGTAATATATATTTTATGTGATTGAATGCATGTATGTCTTTATTGTATGAGTAGATATAGATGGGATAAATGAATGAGTCATTATATTTCTTACATGAACCATGGATAATGGTATATTTCATTAATAAGTTGCAGTAGTACTCCCTTTACATAGTTATCAGATATCTCACTCAATCCTAGGTTGTAAACACATGAGTATTGTAGACACCCATTAAGACTATCTCGGGTGAGACGACGCAGTGCACCCAGTGCATTACGTTGCCTTCATGTTTATGAGGAGGGTTGATAGTCTTAGAGGCTTTGATAGAAACCCGAACTGACATGAGAAGTAAAAACCAACAAATGGTTCCATTCCCATTGGTAGGAACAGAAGAGGATTCAATAGATGAGATAAGTTGAAGGTTTGTCAAAGGCAGATCAAGAAAATATTAGGGAAGAGAGTAATGAGCCACTAGAAGGGGATGTTGAGACCGTGGAATCTCACAAAAGAAGAGATCAAAAGCTGGCTAAGGACAAAGGAGTTGGATTTTGCATAGAAATACAACATAAAACCTAGAACAACACCCCGCAAATATCTTGAGAAATACGTGTTTACTGATTTACATGAAGACTTTTTATGTGATTTTCCACATTTATTGCAGGAGTGGATACTAAGTTTGAAGGATAACCATGAAACAAACCAGATCTGAAAGGTAGAGTGGACCCCAATACATATTGAGAAGTTACAGCATGTGAACGACAAATTCACCCGCGTACTAGATTTTTGGCTCGACAGTAATGTGGCAGGATTTATAACAGAGCTTGCAGTAGATACAACAAAGTTGTACAATGCAGTAGAGCAAGATTTTTTACGAGGACCTAGAGGAAGGTACATTAGATCATTGTATACTTATATTAAGATACTGTTATACAACAAAGGTGTAATGACAATGGAGTTAGACAACTAAATTTCCCTACGTGCATGGGGGAAGGGTGGAAGAAATGGAAAAAAGAGGAGAAATGGAAGGAGGAAAGGATAAGGGAAAGAGGGAGGAACCCTTGGACCCAATCATGATGGATGATGACCAGATCAAGTGGATGTTGGCGACAAATGGAAATACGTGTAGTGGAGTACCCTACCAATACAAGGTGAATATAAAGAAGAGATCTATAGCCATGACGTAAGGCTTGGAATGTGATGAGGAAGAGGTAGAGGATCTCTGGGCTATGGGGCAAATTGAGGAAATCCCGTGCACAACATATGAGAGGAAGACAAGAGGTCCAAGAACAGGAAGAGAAGGAAACAATCCTATTCATATTAATGTCTGTGTTGAACCCATAAACCCATGTGCGACCAATACACCAAAGAGAACACCATCATTTAGACAACCAAAGTTCAGAAGAAGTCAGGAAGTAGGAAGTATGTCTACAAAAGGAGCAACAACTAGAGGATCCGGTTCAAGCAACACTATTGAGGTATCTACACCGCATGGAAGTAGTAATTCAACATTGAGAATGGTAGGACATGATCCCACCATCAGGTTACCAGAATTTAAAGGAGAAGCGTCGCAGGACCCGGAAAAAGACTTGTTCATCTGTGAGAAGATTTGGGAATAAAAACAAATTATAGAAGAAGATACTAAACTGACATAGCTAGTGATTACATTAATGGATTGCACACTGGATTGGTATATGAGATTAGCTACAAGAAATCCACCAGGGACAACCAGAAAAATTGTAGACATCAAGAAACTATTGATCAACGAGTTCCAAAAGCCAATTTTAGAAGATCAGTACATGAATGAGATGATTGAAATTCGACAAAAATTGGGAGAATCCGTATGGGAGATTGACCAGAGATTAAAGCGACTGAAGGGGAAGTTGAAATATCTCATGACCGATATGCAGAATCGACACTTGTTTGTAAATTCAATTCTCCCACACTTAAAATATCCAATGCGACAACAAAAGTTTCAGACACAAGAAGAGACTCTATAGGAAGCTCCGCAAACTAGTATCAATAGATAGATCCATCTATCAAGGAACTAAAGTAGGATTTGAAGAACTTAACATTCCAACTCAAACAAAATAAGAATAAGGATAAACAAGAATCTGTTTGGTGCACTAAATGCAGGACAGAAGGACACCACAAGAATGAATATCCAACATGCGTGCAGTATATGGAAGTCAGAATGCCAAATCCATTACCAATAGGAGGACTATGTTGTGAAGTCTATAAGAAACCAGGCCACGATCCATATCACTTCTCAATGATGCAGAAATACCAATTAGTCCCAAAGAGTTCATATTGCAACTTTTGCAAGTCAGTGGGCCATGAAGACAACAATTGTAGAACTATGGAGTTGATGAGAGAAAGGACATCAGATGCATATAGAGTGCAGGAAGAAATGATGACGGGGCAAGCCGCACCACAATTTAATCAAGTTTCAGCTCCATACAACACTGCGCAACAACAGTATAATACTGTGCAACAACCATATAATATCACGCAGCCACAATACAACACAACACAACCTCAGTACAATACCACACAGTACAATCAGGCGCCTCAGTCTAATTCACCGATAGGAGATCGAGAAGGATACAAAGTTGGAGGATGAGTGAGAGGAGGTTTTGTACAAGGTAGAGGACCAGTGGTATGTCATAATTGTCAACAACTGGGACATTATGCAAGGGAATGTCCACTTCCACCAACAACATGTATGTATTGTTGCGCATCGGACCATGATACAGAAGAATGTCCAACACTACTAGTAAAGACACAGGAAAAGAGGAATGAGAACAACCATAATGTTCAGTGGATTTTAGCTAAAGCGAGGGATGAAGGACAGAACATCAACATAGTTACCCACAAAGGAGATAAAATGGGAAATGACGTAGTTCAACAAGAGCCACTACAACACCAATGGGTGAAGAAGAACGTCGAACTAAGGAAGTAGTTCGACGTGCAGAAGGAGAAGGAGATATTTAAGCAAGCTTGATAAGAATTTTAGAAGGAGGACATTGTGACAACTTCAACTGCGCAACAAAACAAGGAAACACTAGAATACGAGATGCCCCCGTTATTGGATCATACCAATGAGATACATTCCATTGGACAAGTAAGTGCAATCAAAGGATTTCTTCAATAATGTGTAAAAGTATTAAGTGATCCATCATCTGTCAAAATATTGCAAAACATATTAGAAATATGTAGTATGGAGATGGAAGGGAAACTAGAACAAGAGACAGCCAATCACCTACATACCAAGAGAAGAACAAGTAGGGAGTTCAAACTGAATGCAAACATTGGAGAATTCAACATGGGAGATATCATACTGGATGTGGGATCTAAGGTCAATGTATTACCAAAGAAGCCATGGAAATGTATGGGAGAACCCACATTAGGATATTCACAAGTTCAATTAAAACTAGAAAATCAACACAGATTCCTACCAATCAATAGACTAAAAGGAGTGATAGTAGACCTCGATGGGGTGCACACTAAAACATATTTTGAAGTAATCGAAATAGTGGACGACACAACACCATATCCATCGTTTCTTGGATTGGACTGGGTACTTGAAAACCATACCATAATCAATCTAAAGACACAAAAAATGACATTCAAGTTAGGTGAATACAGGGTCATCGCACCATTAGACCCATCAGAAGGGGAAAGGTTTGTAGAACCTATTTTCTTAGACTAAGAGGAAATCAACCAGTTGTATAGAACAACTGTGCATGATGAGGATTATGTAAACCCAACTGCAGACAGAGTGCTCACTTGGAGGAGCATGACTTCATGTGCAACAGACTTAGATACCATTTTAGAGAACTGGCAACAATGGCTACATGAATTTTCCATGAGAAGATGCACATGAATAGACCATGCAGTAAGATGGCTAGGTACAAAGTTAAGATAACCACCCAGTTTCCATTGAATAAATGATCTGGAAATATTCTTCACGCAGTACGAAGATGAAGTTTCATAGAATCAAAGACTCTTAGCACTTGATATAACACTCAAGGCCACACCAACAAGATGATGGGGCACACACAAAGAGACAATCACATATAGGTATCAATGTAAGCGGTTACTATGCATAAGGTTTGCGCAAAGCAACGAGACAACAAGCAACAGAAGTATGATGGACAGGGAGCACCAGCGAAACACTTGGAGAAATGAAGAACACTATGGACATTGAAACCCCTAGAGGAATCACCCCATTACTTTGTACACACTCTAGAGGGCATACCAGCAAACTAGTATACAAACCAGGAACAGCGTAGAGAAACTACAACCTGGATGGTATTACAACAGAATTTTATAGTCACTTTCTCATTTGAATATGAGAACCCCAACATAGATGCAACTCTTAAAAATATAAGAGGGGTGATATTCATCAAAGAATCAAAAGTCAAACTCATAATATAATAGCAACAATGGAATAAACAGGCAGTTAAGGAACAGTTGTCATGTTACCATGTGCACAAAGACACACCAGAGGAAGACGATCTGCACGATATTCGGATCGAGGAAGTGGAAGGATAAAGGGAAGTGGAAGGTCCACCTATAGAATAAAAATTTATTGCCGCATTTATCAAGGTAAAGAAAGTCAACATTGGGACAGCTGAGAATCCCAAAATAGCCAGCATCGGAGATTACTGGGATGAACAAATAGTTGAAATCATAACAAAGTTACTACACGAGTACAATGACCTTTTCCCACAGCATTTATATAGATTAAGGGTATAGAAGGAGAGCTAGGAGAAATGAAAATACCACTCAGAGACGAAGCAATACCAATCAAACAATGACAATATAGATTGAAACCGATATATAAGAAGAAAGTCAAAGATGAGATCGACAAAATGCTCGAAGCCAGAATCATAGAGCTAGTGGAATAATCCAAATGGATAATCTCGATGGTAGTTCAGGAAAAGAAACAAGAAGGAATACAGATATGCGTTCACTTGAGGAAGTTGAATGATGCATGCCTACATGACCCATTCCCTACACCTTTCACAGAAAAAGTGTTAAATAACCTAGGAGGACATGAAGCTTACTCATTCATTGATGGATTCTCAGGCTACCACCAAATTAAGATAGCTTAGGAAGACAAATACAAGACCACCTTTTCTATAGAACGAGGATCTTACTAGTACATAGTCATGTCTTTTGGACTGAAGAATGCACCAACAATATTTTCCAGAGTAGTCATTGTTGCATTTAAGGAATTCGTCCACCGGTTTCTAGAAGTATACTTGGATGATTGGACAATCTATAGTTTTTTTAAAGAACATGTAGAAGTCTTACGACTAATTTTAGAAATATGTAGACAGTGCCAGATATCACTAAACATAAATAAATTCATATTTGAAACATTGCTTGGGATACTGTTAGGCCATATAGTATGAAAAAAAGGTTTGCTAGTTATTCTGCAAATATTGCAGTAATTTTTAACTTACCACCACCAAAAACAGTGTATTATCTAAGAGAGACAATGGGACACACATGATACTATAGAAATTTCATCAAAGGATATGTGCATATTATCGTACTGATTGAAATACTATTATGAAAAAGATACAAAATTTCAGTGGAATGACGAGTGTCAAAATGGTATGGATATCCTGAAGGAAAAGATGGTCATCGCACCAATACTAGTATTTCCAGATTGGGAAAATACATTCCATGTACATGTATATGCATCATCCATATCACTTGGAGCCATCTTCAAGTAGACAGAAACGAGATATTTAGACCACCTTCTAGCCTTTGCGAGCAGAAATCTATTAGAATCAGAAGAAAACTACAACACCAAAGAGAGAGAAGGCTTATCCATGGTTTACACACTACATAAGTTTAGACATTACTTATTGGGAAAAAAATTTAAGATGTTCACAGATCACTCAACCCTGAAATATCTAGTCAACAAGCCAATGTTGGGGGTGGAGAATCTATCGATGGTTACTGTTGTTTCAATAATTTTACTTTGAAGGCATATTAAAGCTAGAAAAACTAAATGCAAGACCTAACGACCTGTCAAGGGTCACAGATGGATAAGAACCTATGAATTTACAAGACAACTTCCCGGAGACACAATTATTTTCAGTCAATATTGTTGATGAATACTTTGCAGATATCATTCAGTACTCACTATTACATATGACCAAATTTCCCATGGTTTTTCATTGGTATTGCCACACTTATCCGTCACAATTTCCACGAAAGCAAAGACTATTTTGCGTTGCTATATCCAAAACCATGCCAATGTAAAAAAAAGTGTGGAAAGTTGCAAAACCATGCCAATGTAAAAAAAAGAGTGGAAAGTTGCGCCGCAAAAGTGTGGAAATAGTGACGAAAATTGATGAGAGAGACAAACTTATGACGCAGATGCTATATGTGCGATGCAAAACCATTGCAAAGTGCGACAAACTGTGGAAAGTTGCAACTCAAAAGAGTGGCAATAGCGACGAAAATTGATGGCAGAGACAAAACTTATGACGTAGATGCTATATGTGTGACGCAAAACCATTGCAAAGTGCGACGAACTATGGAAACTTGTCACGCACAAGCATGGCAATAAATGCTAAAATTGATGGCAGAGAAAAAACTTACAACACATATGCTATATGTGCGACACAAAACCGTTGCAAAATGCAATGAACATTCATCGCTATTTCCACGCTTGTTCCAAGATAAAAAAATCCTTGTGACGAACTATCGTCTCTATTTCCACTCTTGTTCCAAAAATAAAAAATCCTTGCGATGAACTATCGTTGATATTGCGACGCTTCCTTTAAGTTAAAAAAAAAAAAAAAAAAACTACATGATATATGAATATGGTATACCATATTACATTGTAATATGGTATACCATGTTACATTTCTTATTCTTTATTTCTCTAGCAATATCATTATGTGCTTTTGAAAAGGATAAATTTTGATGGTGAACTTTAGCTACCCTTGACATTAAGATAAACCAAAAGTGCACCATGTTCTAGGTTCTACATGCATTTATTTACTTGTACAATGAATTATCAATATTAATTAATTATAACATGCAAATGTGGCATGTTAGTTCCTCCATGTTTTAGTAGAGAATGAATCCACTTTCTCAACAAGATGCAAGAAGTTATTTTTAAAAACAACTTAGGATAGTGATTTGTCCTGAGTGGAATAGTGGCCTTGGCATTCGACAAGATAGGAAGTAATTAATTGATGACAAGTGTAGCAGGTGTGCAGGTCCACTAGTGTATGGATATTATCTTCTAAGTGGAAGACTTGAACTTCCTCTTCTAGAATAGATGGCTCATATAGCTTGAGATGATTGACATAAATGATATTATGGATGTCTAGCAAGGAAGGGAAACACTAATGAGGAAACACTAATGAAAACCATTTTCATTAATATATTGAAGAACAATATAGGGACAATAACAAATAGGCTTGAGGTTTTTATGATGCTACCCTTTAAAACATTGTTTGTCCATATACAACCAAAGTCAGTCACCAATTTGAAACTAGACAAATACTTGATGGTGATCCTAGAGGGATTTATAATGAACTAGGGAGGATTGAAAGGTATTAGTAACCAAAGAATGAATGCCAAATAATTTATGAACAAAGGAGATTCTATACATTTTACCTTTCCTTATAGGAACTTCTATTCATAAGATGTGAATAAAAGCAAGATGCAAAGAATGTGAAATGCAAGAAATTATATAGGGGTAATATGAGGGTCTTTGCAATGTAGGACAATACATTGTTTTTGTGAGGAAATCCTCCATAAAGTAGGCCTATATATCCCATGGTACATGTGAATACCCCTATGCCTTGATAATTAGTGTAAGGTAAAACTACAAGGTGTGCCATGTGGATTAGTGTAATGTTAGGCAAGTAGAAGACAAATGAGAAAGAAAGATTGGTAGACAAACATTGCATGTTAAACACACAATTTTGACATGGGGGAACAAGCAAATTTAATCACTTCATAAGAATGATAGAAACTAAACTATGAAATGTAAATAATGAAATAAAAATAAATAATCCTAACTATCATGTAAATGATGTAGTGGATAAATTAGGAGAGTAGAGATGAGCAATTTATAATTACTATATTAATGGAACAATAACTAGAACATGTAAGTAAACCATGAGTGAGTATAACAATAATAATAACATATCAACTATAAAATCATTGATAAGATTAAGAGTGACAAGGGGATACTTGCACTTACTTATACGTGAGGTAGGATGGTGTATGAACATGTTTAGCTAGATACCTACATCACATAGATTAGCATCTTATGACAAGTGAGGTAGGATGTCACCATTGGGAGGAGCTCCATAGTTGCAAGATATGGAATGTGACCATTAAGGGGGACATATTGGAAAAGTGACCAAAGAAGTGATAGTTGATCCTAACTAGGTAGAGGTTATCTTAAGTAGGGTCTTTCTTGAGATAATGACCTAGAAGGGACCCATAGATATTATGAACAAATAAAAATGGAGAAAAATGGGTGTAAGGAAGAAGAGATAAGGAGGAGAGGTAATACTTTCCCCGAGCATTTGAAGGACTAGGAAAAGAGGAAGAGGATGTAAGAGAGCATGGAACACTAGGAGAGGAAGAAGACAATGGGAGAACTAGGTAATATTGGGTGCTACCTGGCAAGAAGTGGCTAGAGTTGATAATGGGAAGTCTAATCTAGACCAAAAAAACTCCCAATAGGATCAAGGCTTCATTCAACTTGATAAAAGTGTGTTAAGACATCAGACCTTTTTATTGTTAGAAAATGTTGATTTTGACAACTAATGGAAATATAAGGAAAAGAGAAGGAATAGAAGAACAAGGGGATAGCTCATTGTTGTATCCAGCGAGAGGACAAGGGCAAGAAATTATGGAACTAGGTATAACAGATCATATATGTATTTTGTTAATTGGTGCGTGGTAGAAAAAAAAATATTGAGTTAAAAATCATTGGGGAGGTTTGGGATTTAGAATGAGAATAGTAGAGTGAGAGTGCATCCAGGTAGAAGGATGGGAGTGTATTATTTAGAGAGTTTGGAAGAGGGATAGTGCAACCATATGAGATGAGATGGATCGATGTGATGTAAAAGTGAGAGAGAAAGGTATTTATGTATTATTTTTTATTGGGTCTTAACATTATAAGGAAGAGGTATTTCAAGAGGTGAGTTCATAGTTTTTGTCATCTTTATAGAGTTGATAAGTATTGCAATGAGCATCTTATAAAGAATTTCATTGTTTTTTATTGGGTAGAAGGATGAGAAGGTATCATTTGGAGTGTGTGGAAGAGAGAAAGTGAAACCATATGAAATGGTTGGATGTGAGTTACAACTAAGAGAGAAAGACAATTATGTAGGATGTCTTGGTCATATTATTACATAGAAATAGTATTGCAATAAATATGAGTTCATAGGTTTTGTTATCTTTAAGGAGTTGATAGGTATTTCAATGGACATCTTATAAATAATTTCATTCTTGTTCATATGATATGTTCAAGAGTATATTAGAGTAATCAAGGGGAGATACATAACATTCAACATTCTCTTGAAAAAACCCTATGACAAGGGTGACTCCACAATGTTTATTAATGAGAAGATGAGT
>JZKD02S1742483.1:96604-106699 GCA_000966675.3 Picea glauca
CCCCCCTCACATCGCTCTCAATTCCCCATACCCAACAAATGATTTTGTTTATATAGAAAACATATAGACATTCATGCATAACTAGGATAGTCATCAAAACATATAAACATATAAACATTGTTAAACATCCAAATACAAGCCATACATTTATACCTCTAATTTTTCTTTGATTTATGTGTTTTTACATTCATAAAATTGACAATTGGGGTATCATAATCATCCAAGGACATTGTATTTTGTGTGCCTTGTCCTTCTATTGTTTGTGTGCACTCTTGTACCATAATTCTAGTACGTTGCTGAGAAGGTCATTGAGACATTTGTTGAGGGTCTTGAACTGCAACAATGAAAATGATCATATCGAAATGTTGAAATATAATTGCAATAACTAATTCATTATTTTGATTAGCATTACACTATTTCTCTTTACCTGTCTGTGTAGATGTGATAGTTGGTGCATTAATTTCTTGTCCACTTGGTTGATCCTCTCACAGTTCACCCTCATGAGCTACATGCTCTTAAATCTTGAGAAGATAATATATAAGTATAAGTCAGGATATAAATATCTACAATCACGGTAAATATTTCTAATTCTGAAGCATACATATAGAAATGGGTACTCTTCTCTACATTATCACTGGACATGTGCACCCTTGTATGACGTGGTGACTGTTGAATACCACTAGATTCACTATTGTGGTAACATTGCTTCTTGAAAACAAACATAAATACTTAGTTAAGGGTGATATAATAAAATATGAATAGACTTTACAAGCATGCTACTGCGGTTTCCTTATTCATTTGATTTACCTCCGTGGATGGGGAAATAGGAGTCTAGCCCAAGATTTTTCTATATTCAATCACATTTTTAAAACCATGCTTGTAACCAAGATTTAGGTCCTCCTTGGTGGTAGTAGTGTCAAACATATTTAACTGCAATGCATAACACCATTAAAAATACCAATAACAAAAAAATATATTTGTTCGCTATTGTTAAATAAATATTAACCACAGTTAATCATCTAAATCTTACTATTCGAGCTTTTAGTTTTCCATAGCCACCCTGGCCTAGTTTATGATGGCCGTGTTTTTCCACTCTGGGCTTGGTTGCTTTGGAGGTGTCTGGTATCCTACATATGGAATTTTTGAAAAAAATTAGATATCATAATTGTTAAAACAGGAAAGAAAAACATAAATGATCATATTTCACTCATAATATGACATGTGTTGTACCTTGCTTGACCAGCTCGTGGATGTCTTCCTTGTTTTTTTAACAAGTTCTCCTTTGCATCCTCTATTAGTGCCTTCCACTCTTTCTCTAGAACCATGGGAGGGTGCTCGTGCTTGAGGTCTAATTGGAATTTCTCCCTATACTGGGCCCTGGTATATTTTAAATTCTCATTGGCTAACTTTGTAACCACCTTCTTGTTGAAAGTGTTGTTGAATAAGTTTACCATGTGGTCTATTAAATCATATTTATTTTTGCTATCTTGGCCATTCCACTGTCTGTGAATGGTGGGGCTAAACAACTCCAATGATTTTTCATTTAAGTTTCTATAGAAAACATTGTTTCCTACATAAATGTATTATCTATTAATTTATAATAATCTCAACAAATGTCCATTTCAGTGTCATGAAAAAAAGTAATCAATTAATTAACAATTACCTGCAATCTTTTGAATCTTAATCAGAACAGATGTGTCATCCACCAGAAAGGTGACATATTGTGATCCGATGCTTTGAATTCCTTCTTGCTCCATGCATAATAGTTTCCTCTCCATCTACAATACATTCCTCTCCAGAGTCATGTGGATCTCCAGGCTCCGGCTCATCATTCTCTGGTGTTTCATGCCGGTCAAAAACATTACACTCATCAATGCATTCAAGGGGAACCTCAGGAGGCTAAAAAATACTCACTTTCACTTTTCTATGTCGACCTTTTTTTTGCATTGGACCATCACTGCTACCAATAGAAGTTTCAGGATCGGTAGGTTCCCGATGCACCGGGTTTGAAAACTCCTACAAAACAGAAAACTTTACTTTATTAGATCATATAGAAAATATAAAACAAAAAAACCGATATGAAATTGTCATAGTTGATAAAAATATGTGAAGATGTCACTTACCCCTAAATTAGTTATTGTATTTTGTAGCTCTACAATTCTTTCCCTGTCCTCCTATGTCAGGGGTATTTTTCTAAGAAAACCTAGATATTCTATGTTAGCCTTCTTCAAGGCCGTTGTTATAGTTGTCATTGGGTCAGTGGAAAAAAATATTTCATCCTCATAAATATCCTTAGTGGGAGCCTTCCCACGTTGACCATGCCACAATACATTTATGAATACAATTAATGAGATGAACTTTAACATTTGAGAAATTTATTTATTGTAGTCATAATTTATTACTGTATTTAACATTTACCTATTGAGGCACAGCGGGTGCCTTTCCACGGTCACCATGGACAGATGTAGTAGGTGATTTTCAGACAAAGTCACCCTGTACAGAAGTTGACACAATAAATCAATCAACAAAAGTTATGAAATTCACCTGTAACATTTAAAAAATGAAATATTGGAGTAATATAAGAAAAAAATAATAAAATTTCATAAATTTAGTTGTTGTAGACATAAGGTGTTACTGTATTTAACATTTACCTATTGAGGCACAGCAGGTGCCTTTCCACTGTCACCCTGGACAGAAGTTGACACAATGAATCAATCAATAAAAGTTATGAAATTCACCTGTAACATTAAAAAAATCAAATATTGCAGTAATATAAAAAAATAAATAACAAAATTTCAGAAATTTTGTTGTTGTAGTCATAAGTTGTTATTGTATTTAAAATTTACCTGCTGAGACACAACAGGTGCCTTTCCATGGTCACCCTGGACAAATGTAGCGGACGATTTTTTGCCATGATCACCCTGGTCAGAAGTTGACACTATAAATCAATCAATAAAAGTTATGAAATTCACCTGTAACATTAAAAAAATGAAATATTGTAGTAATATTAGAAAAAAAATAATGAAATTTCTGAAATTTAGTTGACGTTGTAGTTATAAGTTGTCACTGTATTTAACATTTACTTACTGAGGCAAATTTGGCTCCTTTTCATGGTCACCATGGACATATGTAGCCTATGATGTCTCATGGTCACCCTGGATAGATGTTGACACAATAAATTAATCAACAAGAGTTATGAAAGTAATTGTAAAAAATTTATGCAGTAAAAAATTGAAATATTGCAGTGATAAATTCTAACAATGATTGATCAAAGGTTGAGTTGAATCATATGTAAGATATTTACCCCCATAGTCACACCCCCTCCATCTATTCGATTTAAGTTGTAATCGATCAAAAACTCTTCACGTGGAACTATTGTTTTTGTTGCACTTAGAAATATACGATTTCCTTCACGTCCCTCAAATATGAAATTCAGTTTCTTAGTTGTTGCCACTGGTCATGTACTATTTATAAAGCCTGCAATGTTTCCAATATCTTTTGGCCTTCCATCAATATACATAGTTTCCCCTTTATTTTGATTGTTATCTATTAGTTGTATATAATTTGCGGCAACTTCGTATCTCCGCATACTTTGTGTATATCAGACCAACATCAAACAGTGATTGTAGTTGTATAATGGTCCGATATACTCCATCAATTCAGTTATAGTTTCATAGCCAACCTTTATGCCATCCATGGAAAATAACCCCAATCCATGTAAGGACGAAGGAGAAATGTGATACATCCTCCTACCGATGAAGAAATTTGTGTCCACTTCAGGTAGCTCCTTAGGTGCCCATCGTTGCACTAGATGTTTATACCTCAAAGGAAACTCAATGTCACCTATGCTCTGAGCATCATAATTACATGACCCTCCATTGGAAATAAAAAATTGCATGCACATACAAAATATTTTCCTTACCTTTTCCAACCTAGTTGATCTAGAACCGGTAGATCTAGTACAACACATCTCACTTTCAACCTCTCTTAGTATATCTTTATCATCACTCGAGGAAGACAGATCCGATAGATACCTATTTGGTGGTACCTACACTCGTTAAAATAAGAAGATAAGTTATCGTTGCATGTTGCATAAATTTGCATGAGTTTCATAAAGTTGCATAAGTTGCATAAGTTGCATGTTGCATATTTGCATATAGTTGTATGTTGCATAGTTTCATATAGTTTCGTATTTTCATATTTCCATATAGTTGCATATGAAATTGTTGCAATATGGTTGAAATATAGTTGCATATAGTTGCATATAGTTGCATAAGTTGCATTGTTGCATAAAGTTTCATATAAGTTGCATAAATTTGCATATATATGCAAACTCCCTGGTGCTCAGTGGAGAACTGGATTTGAGACCCATCAAAGAGTTCTAGTAAGGATTGATAGTTCGGAAATCCATGATCTTGGAATTTCACATATTTGGAAAGCACCTTTAGTGGCTACTAGGGAATGGAGGAAATGTTTGAGTTGGCAATAATGTTGGGGTTGGTTTTGACAGATATTACAAGATGATAAAGTTGTTGTTTAATCCATTGTATGCATAGGTTGTAATGGTTTTGATGAATTTGTACAAACTATAAAGGAAAGGGTTGTGGTCTTCTAAATGGAAGACTGTGAAGGAGATAATGGGATGGAAGGAGGGAGTTTCCTCTCTCGATATTGTCCAAGGACCCAAGATCCATACCCAGTGCTCAAAATATCCTATTTATTCCCATACTCCCACTTGAATGCCAAAGATATCTTCGAGAGGTCATCTATGGTTGTTTGAGGTGTCATTCATGAAATTTGAGCCCTAGAAGTTGCATAAAACCTTGAGAGATTGGGTGTGCTAGTTTGAGGTGTCATGTTTGGCCATGGATGCCTAGAATATTTGTACTTTGACTAAGCCTTGGGTTCCCCCCTCAGCCATATCAAGGACTTAAGACCCATAGATAATGCTCAAAACCTTGTGAGACTACTAACATCATTTCTTAGATGACTCAAAGCTTTCTTTTTCCCCTAAGCCATGGACTTCTTTCCTATATCATTTCCAGTACCTTGAGACACATACCTACTACTCAAAAACACCTATTTGATCTATAACCAGTAGATCTAGTACAACACGTCTCACATCCAACCTCTCTTAGTATATCTTGATCATCATTCGATAGTTGCATATAGTTACATAGGGTGCATTGTTGCATAAAGTTGCATATAGTTGCAGAAGTTGCATAAGTTTCATTGTTGCATAAAGTTGCATATAGTTGTTGTCACACACCCACTACCATAATCAAGTTTTCGTTGATTTCTGCAGAATTAGAGCCCACGAAATATCCACGGAGGCCTAGCATAAGCTAGCTCTTTCTCTCTCTCTACTCCCATGTGATCGTGGGTCATGATCATAGGTCAAACAATCGTGGTGCCTCTTTGTATTTCATGACTCGGTCCTACCGGGATGTCGAATCATTCGACTCTGCAACTACCGAGCCCCGGCAGGGTTAGTGACTGGTCAATAGGGATGAATACCTACAGGGATAGCAATTGGCCATTAAGAATGGCCCTGTCACATGGTTGAGTGGAGTACAGGTGGAGAGAGGGGAAACATGACATGGTGGGTGATGTGATAGGAGACAAGTCCCACTTCACATGCCACACTATTTTGGATTCCCCCCCCCATTAAAGGAAGAATGGAAAGGGGGGTCCCGAATTTTCCTGAGCACTGTTGATCAAGGGAAATAAATCTTGACCATTCAAGAGTTGCGCGTTCGATTCCAAACCCCCCCCACCTCTAAAGGTAGAACAATAAGGGGGCTCCAGAATGAAGCCTCAGTCGTAGATCTGGGCGGGTGGACTTTGGTCGTTCAGATCTGCTCACCACTTACCCTAAGGTGGATTCACACCCTGGCTTAAAGTTGACATCTCTTCCCCACATCTGACAGTCATTATAGACCCTGAGATTCTTCGAAGGAATCTCGTCCGTTCATCGGGACTTAACCACATGCTAACATCTCGATATTTATAAGACAAGATTTATCAAGGTGAGAGCCCGACCTCTTGTCAACGGAACTCCTAAATCCTCGATTCCCGATTTCCCGAAATGGGTAATCTATCGACACGTAGCCTCCCAAAATCGGACTTCTACGACTACTCCGGGGTTTCCACCATGGAACATCTTGATCTCTCTTCATCAAAAATCCAGAATTCTTGACTCCTGATTTCCTAAAATGGGTAATCTCTCGACACTTAGCCTCCCAAAATTGGACAGTCTATGACTGCTTTGGGGTTTCCACCATGGAACATCCCGATCTCTCATCATCAGAACTCTCGAGTTCCCGATTCTCAATTTCCCAAAATGGGAAATATCACGATACGTGGCCTCCTTTAATCGGACGACCCAAATCCATTTCGGGGCTTTTGCCCTTATTCACTGGGGGTTTAACCCTAGAGTATCTCCTACAGATCCAATGGTTGTCGGGTTTTCTAACCAATATCTGACGGCTCAGACAAGTTCCTAACTTGTGCCTTCTTCCCCAACTTCCTAGACGGGGAAAAATCAATAGTCCAGATGTTCTCGTGGACCTCATGGATCTATGATCTCGATTTCGTCACTATCCACGAAGGTACAGAAAGACAAGGTGGTAAGGCATTTAACCTCCTACTTTCTCCTACCAAATCTAACAGTCATGAATGACCACAGATTTCTCGATGGGATCTCATCCATCGATCAACACCTATCAAGGTTAAGGTACTTATCCTTCCAGCTTCTTCTTCTTATCTGATGGTCAGGAGTGACCACAGATCTCCTGACGGGATCTCGTCTGTTGATTCAATACCTATTAGGGATTTCTTAGGGCCTTGCACCCTCACGTCCTCCTTCCAGGTTCTTGATGATGTTTTCAAGGAGCGAATCTCTATGGGGAGGTTTACCTAGGGTACTATCTAAATCAAATAAGGGTATCTCTCTCCCGAGAACCAGGCGTGAAGTCTGAATTAGATCGGCATGCATATAAATAGAAATTTAAGATAGTATAAGCCACACATAGTCTTTCCATATGAACATATAACTACCATTACTGATCAAGACACCAAACAGACATTCTTATAATGAAGTCATTCATGATTTCACATCTTATGATCATAAATGTCAGCATACATATATTTCAATATGTCAAAGGCAAAACACTTTTCAGAAAGTAACACCGGGGGTTATGCAACTGCTAAGAGGGGTGCTCGTTTCCACCCAACTATAGGCTCAGCAACTCCTAGTGGATTTACCACTAGCCACCCCTGAGCTGAGACCACAATGCTGTGAGACTGTGTCTCTATTTTTCAGTGACCAGGAGTGAAGGATACTCTCCTTCCTCTCTACTATCACTCACTCTACATATAGACAGAGTTCTCTTCCTCCCCTTGCGTCTGCCCCCAATCGCTTCTCCCCCCATGCCTTATCCTCTTGCGAGGTTGTGTGTGGCATGATTTCCCTCGCGCTGGTTAGGCCTGACGACTCTACGGATGGGCGGTTCACCTCCCCATCCCTTATTAACTCCTGAGGATCCATCCACCTACCAGCCTGCGAGACCTTTAATTCGGTGCCAGCGAGATGCTTTTGGTTCTCCAGGCCAGTGGAGTCCAAATATGGTATTGATTTTCGATGGAAGTTAATGCCACCTTTCCAAGTGCCTTCCACCACCTTTTTGCAGCTGTCGTGGTCTCTTTTTCAGCACATCCCCTCTCAGCAATCCTGCTATATATATTCATAATATTATTTACATTCATCAACCTTTTTCACAAGGTCCATTCACATCACACATTCACATTTTTGAGTTTTCCACAATACTTGGCCAGTATAGTTATTTTTACAGACTAGGGGAAACAGGGTGTTACAATTCCCTCCCCCTTAAAGGAACACCGTCCTCAGTGTTCTTTCTCAAACACATGTCATGCCTTTCTCATTCATCCACTTCAGAAGGCTTGACCTTCATCCTCGGTTCAGTCCTTTTTCAGTATCTCATTCTTCGTTACCTACCTTCCATAATTCTTGGACAACAACCACATTAATCACAATTTTGTGCAAAAAAATCTAATTGTTGCTCATAATTCAAAAGGAAAATTTTCATAATTTGAGCACAATACTTATCTGTGTAGTTTATGGATGTATATCCACATGGTAGTTTTGTTATCCATTCTCATCGTCCTCCTTGATGTACCCATTGGATGCATGATTCCAATTCAATGGCTCACAAGAGCTATCATGGTTTCATCTTCCCTTCCAAGGTTTTCCCGCATGGGAAACTACCCACTGTGTGCATGATCCCAATAGTTTTCAAAAATTATTAAGGTCTCCTCTTCCTTGTGGTCACTCACCCTCCAGGCCTAGGCTCAGGCATCCCCTTCACTGTTATACAGTCCCTCAGGCGATCCATCTTGCCCTGGCAAGGTTTTCTTGCACAGGAATCTTAGAGATCCTATTGAGTCTTACAGTTGAGGCGTCCCTCAGACTTGCTTTGTCGAGGCGTCCCTCCATCTTGTGTTACCTCAACACAATAATTTGTAGGCGATCATGGCTTATCACAGGGTTTTCATGGCTCAGCAGTAGCTAGGTTCATCACCTTCATCTTTGATAGCCTTCATTTGTTCCTTTCAGGACAAATCTTTACTTCTCACCTATATCACAGGTACACAAGATTTCATGAGACATCGTCATAAATTCTAACTTTCAGAATTTTATTGCAAACCTGTCACCCACAGATTTATCAAGTCTCACGATTTGTTTTCATATCTGTCCCGCTCAGGAACCAGACTCATAATTATGGGACTTTCCTTCCCATAACATTTTTGGTTAGCAGGAAATTGGCCTTCCTTATGGGCTTACAACATTGCCATATACAAGACTCCTTCTTCCTGCATTCATTCCTCAGCTAATCAAATTGTTAGTTCTCATGTACTTACATTTTATTGCACATTTATAACATTGTCACAACAATTTCAGAATTGTGCATACTAACAATCAAATTAACTTTCTCAAAAGGAAATAACATTCCTTGCAGTTTGGCTCAACAGGCAATCGGTCTTTCTTATGTTCTTACCTTACTTCCATATCCATGACTCCTTCTTGTTGCATTCATTCTTCAATCAGCCAAACAAATTGCTAGATTTTCCATGTACATATATATATATAATTCAACATTTCAAAGGGTTTTAACAAATTTGCCACTATCCATTGCCACATTCATACCCAATGCATTCTTGCATTGATTTCAAGCTCATCACACTCTATGACTAGTTCTTAGCCATGGGGTGTTGAAATTTAACCGACATTTTCCTCATATGGTTCATTCGTTTTCATTCATTCTTACAACAAGACCATGCTTCATGATATAGGCCGATCATGACCCCAAAGTAGTACATATTTGTAACACACCCACTATCGTAATTTTTTTAAAATTTTGGGTTAATCTCCTGTACAGGAGAAATCTCCACAAACCCGTATTAGTGAAATGCCAATCCCTGACTTTATACCAGGATTCAGGGTTCCTTCTATCGGGGTTTTGACACCTGTGATGTCTTGACAACTACAAACTCCAATCTCTGATGTGTTCCTAGCGTATTGGCCTTCCGGCTAAGTCCTGGTCAATACGACCACAACGTTCACAGGACCACAGTCTTAAATCCTGTCGAGGCTTGGCGCCTTTCAATGTCATGGTGCACAAGTCCCCTGGACTCTCGACACGTCTTTACGCTAACTATCCCCCATGGTTATACCATCGTTCATGTGACCACTGACCATATGACTATAGCTGTATAACCTTCCATCGGGGTTTCGGCATTTGCGATGACACAAAACACATATACCCGGGACTCGCGATCTCCCAATCTCCGATTCTCTCCTGTTGCTCGACACGTGTCCCTTAAATCAACGGCTTATGATGGTATCGGGATTTCGCATATCGCGGTTTCGTAATGCAAGTGTTTCATGCCCTTGAAATCCCCGATACGCCGATTCTCGATTTGCCGAACTCCGACCTTCTAGGATCCTTTGCCACGTGTCTTTGCTATTTGAACGGCTCAGATCTTATCGGGAAATCGCGGATCGCGATTTCCTGT
>JZKD02S1742483.1:116514-139447 GCA_000966675.3 Picea glauca
TACGGTATTAAATTCTCAGTGGAAGTTAACGCCCCTTTTTCAAGGTGCCCTCCACCACCATCGTGGTCTCTTTTCCGCACATCCCCTCTCAGCAGCTCTGCAATAAATTCAAACTTTCATTTTACATTCATTGACCTCTTTCTGCAGGTCCATATACATCACGTATTCATGCTTATAATTTTTTCCATAGTCCTTGGACAGTTCAGTTATATTTACAATCTGGGGGAAATAGGGTGTTACAATATTAAACTTAAACATTTCTCATGAATGCGCCCATGAATTATGCCTTCATTAATAACTAGGGTGCCAACACTCATGGCCACCCAAATTTGGTTTCCTCTAACACCTATACTATGTGAGTAGAAATGTTGGAAGGTCCTCCTTCCTTAATGATAAATCCCTTGCATGTCCTTTATGCAAATATGCATTTCCTGGAAGTAATTCCATGCAACGTGCTACCTATGAGCACTTTTGTTTCCAATCGTTCCTTAATTGGTCCATGTGTTCATGGCATATCAGTTCATGAATTCTTCTGAGGGTTACAACCAGTGTTTACTACCAGAGGTATCCATTATTCAAGTTCTCCTTCCTGAATCATACCCTACTTGGGTATCCAAGGCATACAACTGCCCTGTCAATTTTATGCAATAATAAAATATTTCGGAAGGGGTTCTTACCTAATCCCTTCATACCCTATGCCACACAGTCATGAATATCTTTATACCAGCCCTTAGCTGCTAGCACCCTCTCTCTGTTCTCTACCTTATCAATAGTGCTTTAGAGGGATTTTCACAGTTCCGTCAACAACCTTTCGACCGCAGCCTTTCCATGGTCACCCTCTGCTTGAGGTTGTTCATTATTGGCAACTGTCTTTCTCAGCAGTTCCAATATTATTCCTTTCTACACATGAAATACACCATAGGCATATTAATCGTCATGTAAATTGAAATGCAAATATTATAGCGTTTTAATTAATAAAACATTTTCAGGCATGTCTAACATATATGTATGCATTTCATCACATTATACTTAATGTTTTTTTTTTCATGACTGTAACACAACAGTTCTCAATCATTTTCACAACATTACAACCATCATTACTATGGTGTCAAGGCATTTTTTTTCATCAATGTACTAACTTCCTCATTCCATAGAAACGTAATGCACAACAAGGGAAGAATTGAGGGCTCTCCCCTTCTCCCAATTCTTTCTACATCGCCTGGGGATTTTCAGCCCAATCAATTTATCTTTAAGGTCTCACTGCCTTTCCTTAATCACAACTTTAACCAAGTTGTATCAATTAAACATACTCATTTATTCATTCAATAATACTCATGGGTTTATTGGCCTCTTACCAACCATACTAGTTTCCACAACTGCTCTTTTCTTGAGCAACCCTAGGTTAGACTCATCCTAACTCTTAGGATACTTCAGCGTGCTTTAGTAGCAGCTCTTTGCTCATAATGAATCATGAACATGTGCATCCTACACACTTTCATTCGTTTATCAGAATGGTCAATATTCAGTTATTAGTCTTCTATTACTTACATGATTCTTTCAAAATGTAATCCAGGATTCTTATATAAGGACAGACCTGGTAGCCCATTATCCAACCTTCAACAATTATTAGGGTTGTGACTATGTTCCTCCGACAGAGTCCTTATACATTTCCTCCACCGGGAACTCCTTCGGTATGCAACTTCCTGGTTTCATATCCATCACTATTGTGATGGCCTCAACATTCCCCTTAAGGAATATAAACTTGCATCTCTACTATTAAGATCAGTCAATTCAGATTCCTTCACAATCCTTCTCATGTGATGCTCAAAGGCATAATTATTTGTCTCTTATTATGATAAGAGAGCATCCTTTCTCATTTACACTTTCATCTAATTATATTGATACTTCCTGAGGAAATGGAATACATTCCCCTCATGCTATTATTTGGAACAGAACTCTCAAGACTCCCCAAGATGGAGTCAGCTATGCCTCCATGGTATTTATTTAATCTGGACAAGAGCAATACTTGCTTCATGTTTCACTCATCAAGGCAATCATATCATGCCTATAACTATACTCTTACATCAATGTGCATTACTTTCCACGTTTAGTATCATTCATACCTTACCAGTATTAATATCAGGCTTCCTATTATGAACCTTGACACTGCATTCAACGCATGCATATTCATCATACTAGCTCATGCCTTCTCCTCATGTGACCACCGGTGGTTCCCATGATCAGAACTAAAAGGCACTTCGCATTTCACAATTTTGGGATTTATGTTGCAAGGAACTCTGGTTCCTCGATCCTCGAAATCTGAAAAATTGAAAGACAGAAACTAAGGTTTTATCGGCTCTTTTATTCATATGGACCTTTGCTCGGAACCCAGGTTCAACTCCAAGAAACGTATCAGGATCTCGTATCTTGGCGAATCCATGGAAAATGCTCCACCATTTCCAAAACTTTTGATCCATGCGGGCCCAACAATCTGGATCCCACGGTCTAGATCTCTCTGGAAATCAATGGTTCTGATCAAGTCCTGGTTTTCCACCTTTTAGGATTCTGGTGGATTCTTCACCCCCTTAACTCTCGATCCCCAAAATTGTGAAATTTCGGTATCTCCTCGCAACTAACCAGTGCGCTACTTCTCTGAGATCGAGCAACTCGAAAAATTTCAGTTCTTTCTGAATGGATCTTGACTCTCGATCCCATCCAATCTTTAAAATTATTTTCTGAAGGATTTCTCCCTCTATCTCTTCTGAGCTTTTAAGTTACTTATAGGACTAATCTCATATTCATAACTCATACAGATGTTACCCTCTCTTTATGGGAAAAACCAACAAGGGTCACTCTTGGGAATTAGCAACAGTCCCACAGGAATCCTATTAATCTTTCTCAAACAACTATCCTTGTTGTCGATTCTAACCATTACAGGTCAGGTAATCTGACCCTACATATTTTCATCAGTCCTCTCAATCATGAGAAGTTATATGCTCAAGGTTTAGTCTCTTAATAATATAGTGATCATAACTTTCTAAGGATCTTACCAGTCCCTACTAGATTTCCCAATCATGAAGGAGTTCTTCATTTGGGTCTTAAT
The DNA here is from genome assembly GCA_000966675.3 of Picea glauca. Lineage (NCBI taxonomy): Eukaryota > Viridiplantae > Streptophyta > Pinopsida > Pinales > Pinaceae > Picea > Picea glauca. The sequence continues at coordinate 119,618 of JZKD02S1742483.1, forward strand.
CCTTATCTAACTAGCCATCTCAATTGCAAGAGACTTTACCTACTTTAGTAGGTAGCCATTGTAACACTAAAATAGGACAACAAAGGTCATGTCCCTTGTCTGGCTCGTGCAGCTTCATAGAATAATTTATCCCACCTCTGTCATTCACACTCAGATCTTATCAGTGATAAGGATCAATGCATCCATACTCCTATAAGAGTAGTTATCATTTTAACAGAGGGGTTACAGAAAATTCCCAGATTACAGTTTCATTCTGCAATCCTTCTCCTTAAAGAGCAAACACAGATAACAATATCTTCTTACACAGCTCGTAACTGAGCCCAAGTAGGCCAAGTGTTGTAACCATGCTCTAATACCACTTTGTCACACATCCACTACCATAATCAAGTTTTTTTTTATTTCTGCAGAATCAGAGCCCCCAAAATACCTACGGAGGCCTAGCGTAAGCTAGCTCTTTCTCTCTCTCTGCTCCCATGTGATCGTAGGTCATGATCACAGGTCAAACAATCATGGAGCCTCTTTGTATTTTGCACCTTGGTGCTACCGGGATGTTGAATCGTTCGACTTTGCAACCCTCGAGCCCCGACAGGGTTAGTGACTGGCCAATAGGAATGAATCCCTACAAGGTTAGCAATTGGCCATTAAGAACGGCCCTGTCATGTGGTTGAGTGGAGTACAAGTGGCGAGAGGAGAAACACGAAACGGTGGGCGAAGTTACAGGAGACGGGTCCCACTTCACACGCCACACTATTCTGGACCCCCCCCCCATTAAAGGCAGAATGGCAAGGGGGGTCCAGAATTCGCCTGAGCACCATTGATCAAGGTGAATAAATCCTGATCGTTTAAGAGTTGCGCATTCAATTCTGGACCCCCCCCCACACCGCTAAAGGCAGAACAACAAGGGGGATCTGGAATGAAGCCTCAGCCGTAGATCTGGGTGGGTGTACTTTGGTCGTTCAGATCTGCTCGCCACTTACCCTAAGGCGCATTCATGCCCTATCTTAAAGTTGATGTCTCTTCCCCACATTTGACGGTCATTATAGACCCTGATATTCTCTGAAGTAATCTCGTTCATTCATCGAGACTTAACCACATGCTAACATATTGATATTTATAATTTGGGATTTATCAAGGCGAGAGCCTGACCTCTTGTTAACGGAACTCCTGAATCCCCGATTCTCGATTTCCCAAAATGGGTAACCTCTCGATAGGTAGCCTCCTAAAATCGGACGTCTATGACTGCTCCGGGGTTTCCACCATGGAACATCCTGATCTCTCATCATCATAACTGCCAAGTTCTTGATTCCTGATTTCCCAAAATGGGTAATCTCTTGACACGTAGCCTCCCAAAATCGGATGGTCTATGACTGCTCTGGGGTTTCCACCATGGAACATCCCGATCTCTCATCATCAGAATTCCCGAGTTCCCGATTCCCGATTTCCCAAAATGGGAAATCTCATGATACATGGCCTCCTTTAATTGGATGACCCAAATCCATTTCGGGGCTTTCTCCCTTATTCACTGGGGGTTTAACCCTTGGGTATCTCCTGACATATCCAATGGTTGTAGGGTTTTCCACCCGAGATCTGATGGCTCATACAGGTTCCTAACTTGTGCCTTCTTCCCTGACTTCCTGGACAGGGAAAAATCAATGGTACAGATGTTCTCGTGGACCTCGAGGATCTACAATCCCGATTTTGTCACTATCCATGAAGGTACAAAAAGACAAGGTGGTAAGGAATTTAACCTCCTACTTTCTACTACCAACTCTAATGGTCATGAGTGACCACAGATTTCCCAATGGGATCTCATCTGTCGATCAACACGTATCATGGTTAAGGTACTTATCCTTCCATCCTCTTCTTCTCATCTGACGGTCGTGAGTGACCATAGATTTCCCAACGGGATCTCGTCAGTCGATTCAATACCTATCAGGGATTTCTTAAGGCCTCGCACCCTCATGTCCTCCTTCCAGGTTCTTGATGATGTTTTCAAGGAGGGTATCTCTATGGGGAGGTTTACCCAGGGTACTATCTAAAGAAGATAAGGGTATCTCTCTCCCGAGAACCAGGCGTGAAGTCTGAATTAGATCATCATGCATATAAATAACAATTTAAGAGAGAATAAGCCACACATAGTCTTTACATATGAACATATAACTACCATTACTGATCAAGACACCAAACAAACATTCTTATAATGAAGTCATTCATGATTTCACAGCTTATGATCATAAATGTCAGCATACATATATTTCAAGATGTCAAAGGCAAAACACTTATCATAAAGTAACACTAGGGATTATGCAATTGCTGAGAGGGGTGCTCGTTTCCACCCAACCATAGGCTCAGCGACTCCTAGAGGATTTACGACTAGCCATCCCCGAGTTGAGACCACGATGTTGTGAGACTGCGTCTCTGTTTTCCAGTGACCAGGAGTGAAGGTTACTCTCCTTCCTCTCTACTATCACCCACTCTGCATATAGCCAGAGTTCTCTTCCTCCCCTCGTATCTACCCCCAATCACTTCTCCCCCCATGCCTTATCCTCTTGCGAGGTTGTGTGTGGCATGATTTCCCTCGTGTTGTTCAGGCCTGACGGCTCTACGGATGGGAAGTTCACCTCCCCATCCCTTATTAACTCCTAAGGATCCATCCACCTACCAACCTACGAGACCTCTAATTCAGGGCCAGCGAGCCGCTTTTGGTTCTTCGGGCCAGTGGAGTCCAAATACGGTATTGATTTTTGGTGGAAGTTAACGCCACCTTTCCAAGTGCCTTCCACCGCCTTTCTGCAGCCATCGTGGTCTCATTTTTAGCACATCTCCTCTCAACAGTCCTGTTGTATATATTCATAATATTATTTACATTCATCGACCTTTTTCACAAGGTCCATTCACATCACACATTCACATTTTTTACTTTGCCACAATACTTGGCCAGTATAGTTATTTTTATAGACTGGGGGAAACAGGGTGTTATAGTTGCATATTGTCATTAAAAAACATGATAATTTGCATTGTTGCATATAGTTGCATAGTTGCAATTAGTTGCATATAGTTTCATATTTGCATATAGTTGCATACAAAATTGTTGTAATATAGTTGCATATAGTTGCAATATAGTTGCAATATAGTTGCATATAATTGCAATATAGTTGCATATAGTTGCATAGTTGCATATAGTTGGATAAGTTGCATATAGTTTCATGGTTGCATATAGTTGCATAAGTTGCATATAGTTGCATAGTTGCATATAGTTGCATAAAGTTGCATATAGTCACTGAAAAAAAAGATAAGTTGCATTGTTGCATATAGTTGCCTAGTTGTATATACTTGCATATAGTTTCATATTTGCATATAGTTGCATACGAAATAGTTGCCTAGTTGTATATACTTGCATATAGTTTCATATTTGCATATAGTTGCATACGAAATTGTTGCAATATAGGTTCGAGTTGGCAATAATGTTGGAGGGGAGGGCTCTATGGGGGGTGTCTAAATAGATTGATCCAAAATGATGTTTTAAGATGTGACAATAGCTCACATGATGTGTGACTTTATTGGAAGTGATGTCTTTGATTTTGTTTGGAGGATGAACAACTAGTGAATTTGTGAAAATGATGTCAGGATATTGAATGGCATTGTCTTGAATGCAGAGAAGGAGAAATTCCTTAGTTGGGTAGGGTAATGATTTCTAGATGTGATGGAGGGGAGGGCTCTATAGAGGGGGTCTAAGAATATTGATCCAACATGATTTTTTAATATATGACAATCTGTCACATAATGTGTGACTTTGTTAGAAGTTATTTCCTTGGTTTGGTTTGGAGGATGAACAACTAGTGAATTTATGGTTTTGAGGCCGAGTGGGAGAAGGTCTTGGTCTAGTAAGAGCTTTCCAAGGATTAGCGTTGGAAATAGGGTTAGGTTAGTAGAGTGATGGAAAATAGGGTACCTTGGTAAAGAATGGTTAAATTCTAAGTCAATGCAAACTCTTTCAAACAAATCAATTTAAGAAAAAAAACAACCAATAATCCAAAACTAAATTTGAGTATAATTACCTAATATGGATATGGAATCTAGAGTTGGATGTGTAGTTGTGTGAACACTTCCATGTATTTTAGTACTAGGCTTGATGAAGTTATAAGCACTCACACATGATATTTTCTAGATAGAATAGGGGATAAAAATGTTATGTGATAGTGTCACACAATGGATTCCATGTATTGATGGACTTTGTCATGCATTTGGAAGTAGAAGATTGAGTTAAATGTATAGTTATAAATTGACTTGTTCACCAAGTTTGAATGATTCCTTGTAGATATTCTATTGTAAGGATAAATATTTGAGCCTGGGAAAATCTAGAAGTGCAATGTGAGGCTACTAATCTAGGAATCTAAGGCTTCTCCATTTGTTTGTCCTCTATATTCTTGTAAAAGTGAGTGCTTATGTTTTTTATTAGGGATCCTATTAACAATTTCATGAGATATTAATGTAATAGTGCTTGAGATGATTAAAGAAATGTCCGAGAAAAGGCTTGGTTTCGATTGGCTCGCAGGTGAAATGGATTTTGGGGGGGAATTTTATTTCCTGCATATATTTATTTTGGTCTTTTAGGGTTTTCTATGTGATTTGAAGTTGGGTTGATTCGTTCATGTCATATGTATACTATGGGGTGATTCTAATGTGAATATATGAAATGTGTATTTGTATATTCATAGAACTATATAGAATACACATTGATTTCAAATTACCTCCTTAGTAATTTCATACTTCAATTTGAAATATCTTCTAAACAAAATCTATGACCATTCACACCAATACACAATGTGGTGTGGTTTTCAAACATGACATGATTAAGGTGAAAATAGATCTTTATAAGGTAGACACAATGATCGATCACAACATGTTTTGGATTTCAACTCCATGATGTAAGATATCCGATAGTTAGAAAGTGAAAAGGTGAAAATTGTATGTCGCTTAAGTTATTTTGGTGGCATTGTGTGATGAGGATAGAGGTTCCCTAAATGTTGACCCATCCTATATGGTAGGGTTGAGGATGGGGTATAAAAAGAATATGAAGTTCATAAACTAGCTCACGAGATGTGATATTTCATTCACAACCATCATCAATAATCAATTGGGCTAGGTATTGTCTGATTTGGAAATTGTGATGGTAGAGAGAGGAGGAGTTAGTGGTTGGGGAAGAGGTGGCCATTGATGAAAGAGTTTTATAATGGTTGGAGGGGTTGTCTAAATCAAGGAGATCTAGTTTTGGCGGTGAAGGTTTGGCTATGGTTGTAGCAAGTAAACATAAAATCGTGGGGATATTGCAAGGAATTAAAATCCATCATATCATGTGTGAAGGTATGGTGAAAAATACAAAATTCAGGGTTATGTGGGGTGATGAAAAAGGGTCGAGCTCAAGGAAAAAACCAATAGGTTTAGTATATTGGTTGAAAGGGTGTTTGAAGACATTCCACTTTTCCAAAAACATAACACACTTAAGATCCTCATTAAGAGTGATGTTGGTAAATTAAAGCACAACATGTAATATATAATGTAGTAAACCACAATTAAGTTTGATAGAATCACAATAGTGTTGGCTTGGGTCTGATTGCATAATCTCTCACTAATATTTTGGCATGACTAAAACTTAATTACAATTAAAATCTCCCTGGAATAGTACATTTATAGAGTGGATCCAAAGATGACATAATACTCATGTGTTAACATCTAGATGGAATTTGACTTGGAGAAGGGGATCTCTAAAGTGATTCAACTCAACTTGGAAGGATTGATCTACATAAAAGTTCTTAATTATAAAAAATTTCAATCAAACTACAATGATCCATGCCATGATTATCGAAATTGCATTAGGGATTGAAAAAATCACCAATAAAGTCAAGATACTCCAATGCAACAAGCATAACAATTCCCTACTCCACCTAAAAATTCAAATCAAATAAAAGGACCTCACCTCCCAATAGTAATCTATATTTTCCCCTTGCATTAGCAAGAAAAAATTTAAAATTTTCGGAACTACCCCCATGTCGAGAGAAAGAGGTGTCTCAAAAATTCCTTCTATAGATGCTTCTCCTCGCAACTCACCATTGAAATAGTTTGTGCCATTAACAAAGACCGCTTTCTAAAATTCATCCAAGAATGTAATCCACCAAGTCTTGGCATCTCTACCAAATATTACTTAAAATCATTAGCTAATTAAGGTATGAGTTCAGGTTCTCACTAGGAACAAATCCCAACCTACCTAAGAACAAGAGGTGGAAGATTAGTTAAAACTACATCCCACTGATGTCTTCCATAAGATGTTTGCAAACATGTAGCCTCAATCTCATTTTTGTAAAATACAAGATTATAATCATGACACCTACATAAGTGTATACTCATCTACACACCTCCATTTCTACATAGACCCTCCTTTCAAAGTAGATCCGCTCTCAGACCCAATGATTACACCCCAATGATAGAGCTAGATAAATAATATAGAATTTTCAAGGGTCGAAAGACAATAAATGAGCATCATTGGAGATTAATCAATGTATTAAAGACTATGTTGTTAATAACTCACAAAAATCGATCATGTACATAATCACTTCTTTGGCAAAAATACCACTTGATCATCTAGATTCTCAAAAAGTAGAGAAATCCAGAAGGAAGAATAATTAAAAATTAGAGGCAAATCACTCTCGATTGTGTTCGCATAAGCCTTTGCAAGTTAGATGATAGTAAAGAAATCATGCCATGAAAATTGAGTGTTGAATCTCTCAACTACCACCAGTGTAATGAAGTTTGCATCATGGAATGTTGTATGAAATCTATGTGGAAACGAAGACAAGGAACATATTGTGAAGGTTGAATGCAAAATTAGTTAGGATATGTGAACCATGGCTAGAGATGAAGCATAGTAGGAAACACATCACCCTAGTGAGATGAAGTAATGATGATATAGTCTATATTTTGAAGAAATTACATCAAAACATCATTTTTTGAGTGTACAAGATCTTTCTTATGGCCACCAAATTTGAGGAATTTTAATATATGGAAATGGAATCTAGAGCGGACAACTAAAATTAGAGCACATGGGTTTTGTGAGGAAACCTAATTAATATAACCTAAAATAGTTGTTTTGTTTCCATAACAAAATTTTATGAACTTTATTTTCATTTCAAAAACTGCTAGACAACTTGCAATATTGGCAAAAAAATACTAATTTTATTGAAATCAATGACAATAAAATATTCTTGGAGAAAATTTGACACATCGCTTTTGTGAGGATGTAAATATTGTTAAACCTAGAATATTTCTCTTTCTCTAGAAGAATTTTTTATGGGAATTAAGTGCATTTTACAAATCTAGGCGGGAGAGTTTTGAAGTGATAGAAAAAGGCCTAAAGTGCCATTTGGGCCAGCTTGTTTCTCTCATCTAAAGGTGATGTTGGAGTGTTAGATTTCAAGATGTCATTATTCATATGAAGGACTACAAGTTTCCACATTTATTTATATATTTCACATTAATATAAAACCATCTATGTGCATTTTAAAAGGATGACTTAGCTTATATGTGTGCTCTATTTTAGGGAAGATTTGAATTACATAGAAGATAGTGATAATTTTTGGCACATGGTAAAAATGTTGAGCTTGGTAAGTGATATTCCATTACTGAATGCATGAACCCATTACATTTGGTATGAATTCAATGATATAATTAAAAATACCTACAACCATTACATTCCATCAAACCATATTTATCCTTTGTGTGTGCCCTCCTCCCGTGTGCCCTCCTTTCTGTGTGCCCTCCTCTGGTGCACCCTCAAAACTGTGTTCCCTCCTCTGGTGCACCCTCAAAACCATGTGCCCTCCTTCATCCATGTTCCCTCCTTCGGTCGTGTTCCCTCCTCTAGTGCGCCCTCCTCCTGTGTTCCCTCCTTCTCTGTGCTCCCTCCTTCTCCCATGCTCCTCTCTATCCTCCTTCTCCCATGATCCTCTCCACTCTTGTGTAGCTAGCCCTCCTTCTCCCATGCTACTCTCCACTCTGCATGTAGCTATGAGGCACGTGATAGTCTTGAGTTTGATTTTTTTGTGTGTGTGCATTGTTATGTTTTTTTTTTTGTTTTTTTTTATTATTATTTTTTATATATATAATATATATAATTTATATATTATATAATATATATAAATTATAAATTATATATATCATATATATATAATATATTATATATATATATATATATATATATAATTTATAAATTATATAATATATAATCCCATTCTCATAACCCTCGAGACATTTAATCCCTAACTCATTTAAACCCCAACCCTTACAATCATTGTATCCCTCTACTCTTAACCTATATGACCTTTAACCCTTAAACCAATAACCCATATAACCTATAACACCTAGCAGTAGGTGAGTGTGGAGGGTGGGGGGAAAACAACAACAAGTGAGTGTGGAGGTATGGAAGGGGTCAAGTGCCCTCACAAAAGTTAGAGTCCCGAAATCCCTAGATTTAGGGAGGGAGTACTAGTAGAGGTGAGAAGACCATCGAGGAGGAGGAGAAGGGGCAGTGAAGGGAGGCAAGACTAACTCCAATAAAAGACTCCCAACCCATAGAAAAAGAAGTAGACTCAGAAATAAAAGGTGGAGTGAGGGACACTGAAGTAGAAAGAGAAGTAGCCAAGGAAGACATACCCGATAAAGTGTGTTCTCATTGGAGGAGGTAGTCAAAGGAGGGTGAGGAGAGAGGGCCTACAACTGAGTGTCTTGTTCACCCCGAGCCCTGAAAGAATCCATCAGCCAACCCTACTATCGCTGAGCGATAATATCCCATGTTCGTCCGATCTTGACTGCTTTGTTCCCCCACACCCTATTGAGAACCCCATTTCTTGTGCGGGGGAGAGGTGAAGGTTCTTGTCCCTCTCTTCTTCCATTATTTTCCCTTGGAGATGAGTGGACATTTGGCCACTCTATGCCCATAGATATGGAATCTATGACACCAGAATGGAATACCCTCGTAGTCCATGGTTTGTACAAAATCCACAGCGGTTGATTCAATGAGAAGCTCCTAGTATAGACCCAAACACAGATTGATCCGCACCTGTATACGAGCCATGATCATGAGACCAATGACTTTGAAATATATATCCACCTCAATGTAGTTTCCCAGAAGATTGTCAATTTCTTCAAAGTGATGGGAATTCCAATATTGCATCGATAGACCCGAGAGTCTAACCCAAATGGGTTCCTCATCTACTCTCTCTCGCTTCGCGTCAAAATTGGGTGTCCACCATTTGAGGAGAGTCGAGGTTTATTCTATGACCAAACCTTCTTGAGAACCCATTCAACCTCAGTTTTTGAAGAAAAAAAAAAAGAAAACCATCCCCTAGTGAGGAGTCTGATATGGAGCATCTGAGAGAGCTCGGGAAGCGAGTATTTGTGAACCCATATTTTGAGGTATGCTAGGACCACTTCTAACCAGAGATATTTCTAAAAAATCCATAACCCTTTCCATAGCCACGTCCTCCCTAAAGGCAAGTCTCTCATCCCCCTGTTTTTTCTTTGCGCACCTAAGAATTTTTACTGCCATTGTAAACACCCAGTGGTTTGGAGAAGTAAGGGTATTTCCCACCCCAAACTTCAGGGAAATTTGATCGAACTGCTGAAGAAAAATATTGATCAATAGTGGAAGGTGGTCCAAGCCACTCCACCTATGGGGATCCCAAGCCTCTGAAAACCTCACATCAAGGCTGTAGACTGGCGTTTTCCCCCATCCTAGAGGGCCCAGAGACTAATAAGGAGAATGACCCACCTGTTCTCTGAGAAAACCTGTTATAAATCTATGAAAAGGATAGGTTCCTTGCGATAGATGAGAAAAAGGTTTCTCATCTAATAGTGTCATCTACGTGTTAACCATCACCAATCCCTAACGATGCGACGACTAAATCCTGAGTGTTAGTTTTTCGTGCGGTCCTAGAGCTATCCTGTCAAACCTTGAAGTAATCGTCGCTGCCATTATTGAACAACCTTAGAGCTCCAAATACTCATAAATGGAAATGCCAATTAATTTCTTCATACATGCACATGTTACTCCCATTGCATCATCATCCTCCCAATTCAAGTTCCAAATATTCTAGCAAACTTGGTTTTTAACTTGGATCTTCTTATCAATATTAATCTTTCCATTGATTTAATTTGAAGGAGACAAGCAATTTAGAGTGATGGTTCAACCTGTAGCACTTATAATGCTTAAAGTTCATAATTCATAAGCCCTACTATTTGTTACCCTTAACCCATATAACATTTAACCCTTATAACACCTAGCACGAAACTCCTATAACATGTAACCCCTAACCCTTGTAAAAAACATAACCCCTAATACTTAAAATGATTAAACCCTATAAACTTAAACCACTAACTCTTATAACTTATAAGATTCTAACTTCCATAACCTTATAATCCTTAACCATTATAACATCGACCCCACCTGATTCCCAACACCTATAAAATCTATAGAAAATTATCTTTATTATCCCTTACATCTCCAACCCCTATCACACCCAACCCATGTAATATTAGGAAACCTTAACCCTGGTGACTATTAACCCATATAACCCTTAACCTATAACCTATGAACTTATAAGACTTAACCCCTATCATGATTATACCTTAACTCGTATAATCCTTATTGCATGTAATCATTATAACACATAATGGATTTAGCTACTATTAGGCCCACTCAGGTTGTACTCCTATGACCATTAACAAGTATACCCACTATAACCATTAAAACCTATATCTCCTAGCCCCTATAATGAACATTTACCATAATCACTATCACCACTAAAAAATTTAATTCCTAACCTCTATAATTCCTAACCTCTATTAGTATGTACATGTTTCTAAAGTGTGTGCATGTTCTATAATGCATGTGCTTTATTTAAAATTAATTTTTTGGGCTCCTTACCTTACCAAATCATTTTCATACTTACTTGGTTGGTATTTATATTACATGGTTTCTTGGGATTTAGCTTCTACATAGGCCTTAATGGTTTGGTCATCATTGTATGCGTCTAGTCTAGCCCTCCTACACTGTCATTGTCTTCCCCATTCACATTAATTATTCTATAGGATTGTTGTTTGATTGTGGAATTGATTGTGTGAGTCATGTTTGAGTTTAGAAATCCTCCCATACTCTCATTGTATGTATCTAATCTAACCATGTTAAATTTCAGTCCATAGAAGCACAAATTGAAAAACTTTCAATGTTGGCCCCATCCACATGTTAGTTATAAGTAGGATCAAGTACATGAGAACACGCACCTTATTGTTGGATTTTGATAGACTAACCAAATAATATTTGATTGTCAAATTTTTTGTTTGACTCATGGTTGAGTCCAGAAACCCTTATGTTTATTCTCTTTTTATGACGGATACTTCTCTCTATTAGGCTCTACAGTTGCATGTTGGACAACCTTTTCAATATTGATATTTGTAACTAAAGGATCTAACATGATCCTAATGCATGCGATAGAAAACCAATAAAGCCTCATGATCCCAACGCCCATATGCCTCCAACATTGTGATATGATGATCATTTGGTGACAACTGTCAGTGAAGGAATAAAATTAATAAGGTACATGTGTTGTCCCATTCCATGTCAACAACAACGCATCCATTCACTGGGAACAAATCGATGACTCCACTAAATTAGGTTTTATGGTTTACATGATGAATTGATGATGGAAGAAAGTGGGTGTGTGAGTCAAATTTGAGTCCAAAAACCCTCCCATATCGTTAAGGCATGCGAATAGTCTATCCATGTCAAATTTCAATGCATTCAGAAACAATTTGAACAAATTTCAACATTGGCCCTATTCACAGGTCATTGTTGCCCATGTCTAGTCCTAGTACAATTTTCTTGTAAAATTTGTATAATATATTTGAAGAATGATAAATTTGAAACTTCTAGGCCTATTCATACACACCACGATGAGATCACCTCTCATTGACATTCAGTTTATTGATCCCTTTTATTTTTGGGTTGTTAGTTTTTTCAATTGCATGCACCTTTCAATATAGTCAAATTTCAATTAATGTCTCTTATTAATGTAAGGTTATAGACCTCATGATCCCAATTCCCATATGCCTACAACCTTGTGATATAATGATCTTTGGGTGACAACTGTCATGAAGGGTGATGACTAATACTAGGGGAAACTTTCAATTCAAGGTGAGGAATGACCAGGCCCACATCAAGTGAAGGAAGAAAATTAAGAAGGTACATGTGTTGTCCCATTCCATGTCAACAAAAACGCATCCATTCACTGGGAACAAATCGATGACTCCACTAAATTAGGATTTATGGTTTACATGATGAATTTATGATGGAAGAAAGTGGATGTGGGAGTCAAATTCGAGTCCAGAAACCCTCCCATATCGTTAAGGCATGTGAATAGTATATCCATGTAAAATTTCATTGCATTCAGAAACAGTTTGAACAAATTTCAACGTTGGCCCCATTCACAGGTCATTGTTGCCTGTGTCTAGTCCTAGTACAATTTCCTTGTAAAATTTGTATAAGATATTTGGAGAATGATAATTTTGAAGGTGTTAGGCCTATTCCTACACACCATGGAGACATCACCTCTCATTGACATTGTATTGATCCCTTTTAGTTTTGGGTTGTTAGTTTTGTCAATTGCACACACCTTTCAATCTAGTCAAAGTTCAATTAATGTCTCTTGCTACTAAAAGGTTATAAAGCCTCATGATCCCAATGCCCATATGCCTCCAACCTTGTGATATAATTATCATTGGGTGACAACTGTCATGAAGGGTGACAACTAAGAATAGGAGAAACTTTCAATTCGAGACTAGAAATGACCAGGCCCACATCAAGTGAAGGAAGAAAATTAATAAGGTACATGTGTTGTCCCATTTCATGTCAACAAAAACACATCCATTCACTGGGAACAAATCAATGGCTCCACTAAATTAGGGTTTATGGTTTACATGATGAATTGATGATGGAAGAAAGTGGGTCTGTGAGTAACATTTGAGTCCATAAACCCTCCCATATCGTTAAGGCATGAGAATAGTCTATCCATGTAAAATTTCAATGCATTAAGAAATAGTTTGAACAAATTTCAACATTGGCCACATTCACAGGTCATTGTTGCCCGTGTCTAGTCCTAGTACAATTTCATTTTAAAATTCATATAAGATATTTGGAGAATGATAATTTTGAAGGTGTTAGGCCTATTCCTACACACCACAACGGGATAACTTCTCATTCACAGTCAGTGTATTGATCCCTTTTATTTTTGGGTTGTTATTTTTTTTAATTGCACGCACCTTTCAATCTAGTCAAAGTTCAATTAATGTATCTTGTTACTGTAGGGTTATAAAGCCTCATGATCCCAATGCCCATATGCCTCCAACCTTCTGATATAATTATCGTTGGGTGACAACTGTCATGAAGGGCGATGACTAAGACTAGGGGAAACTTTCAATTCAAGGCGAGGAATGACCAGGCCCACATCAAGTGAAGGAAGAAAATTAAGAAGGTACATGTGTTGTCCCATTCCATGTCAACAACACATCCATTCACTAGGAACAAATCAATGAATCCACTAAATTAGGGTTTATGGTTTACATGATGAATTGATGATGGAAGAAAGTGGGCATGTGAGTCAAATTTGAGTCCAGAAACCCTCCCATATTGTTAAGTCATGAGAATAGTCTATTGATGTCAAATTTCAATGCATTCAGAAAGAGTTTGAACAAATTTCAATGTTAGCCCCATTCACAGGTCACCGTTCCATGTGTCTAGTCCTAGTACAATTTTCTTGTAAAATTTGTAAACGATATTTGGAGAATGATAATTTTGAAGCTACTAGGCCTATTCCTACACACCATGGAGAGATCACCTCTCATTGACAGTCAGTGTATTGATCCCTTTTAGGTTTGGGTTGTTAGTTTTTTCAATTGCACAGAGCTTTCAACCTAGTCAAAGTTCAATTAATGTCTCTTGTTACTGTAGGGTTATAAAGCCTCGTGATCACAATGCCCATATGCCTCCAACCTTGTGATATAATGATCGGAGGGTGACGAATAAGAATAGGGGAAAATTTCAATTCAAGACCAGGAATGACCAGGCCCACATCAAGTGAAGGAAGAAAATTAAGAAGGTACATGTGTTGCCCCATTCCATGTCAACAACAATGCATGCATTCACTGGGAACAAATCGATGACTCCACTAAATTAGGGTTTATGGTTTACATGATGAATTTATGATGGAAGAAAGTGGGTGTGTGAGTCAAATTTGAGTCCAGAAACCCTCCCATATCGTTAAGGCATGCAAATAGTCTATCCATGTCAAACTTAAATGCATTCAGAAATAGTTTCAACAAATTTCAACGTTCACCCCATTCACAAGTCATTGTTCCCCATGTCTAGTCCTAGTACAATTTCCTTGTAAAATTTGTATAAGATTATTGCATAATGATAATTTTAAGGTGCTAGGCCTATTCCTACACACCACTGCGAGATCACCTCTCATTGATAGTCAGTGTATTGATCCCTTTTAGTTTTGGGTTGTTATTTTTTTCAATTGCGCGCACCTTTCAATCTATTCAAAGTTCAATTAATGTCTCTTTTTATTGTAGGGTTATAAATCCTCATGATCGCAATGCCTGTATGCCTCCAACCTTGTGATATAATGATCATTGGGTGACAACTGTCATGAAGGGTGATGACTAAGACTAGGGGAAAATTTCGATTCAAGACCATGAATGACCAGGTCCACATCAAGTGAAGGAACAAAATTAAGAAGGTACATGTGTTGTCCCATTCTATGTCAACAACAATGCATCCATTCACTGGGAACAAATCGATGACTTCATTAAATTAGGGTTTATGGTTTACATGATGAATTGGTGATGGAAGAAAGTGGGCGTGTGAGTAAAATTTGAGTCCATAAACCCTCCCATATCACTAAGGCATGTGAATAGTCTATCCATGTCAAATTTCAATGCATTCAAAAACAGTTTCAACAAATTTCAACGTTGGCCCCACTCACAGGACACTATTGCCCATGTCTAGTCCTAGTACAATTTCCTTGTAAAATTTGTTTAATATATTTGGAGAATGATAACTTTGAAGGTGATATAACTATTCCTACATAGCACGACGATATCACCTCTCATTGGCAGTCAGTGTATTGATCCCTTTTAGTTTTGGGTTGTTATTGTTTTCAATTGCATGCACCTTTCAATCTAGTCAAAGTTCAATTAATGTCTCTTGTTACTGTAGGGTTATAAAGCCTCATGATCCCAATTCCCATATGCCTCCAACCTTGTGATATAATGATCATTGGGTGACAACTGTCATGAAGGGTGACGGCTAAGACTAGGGGAAACTTTCAATTCAAGATCAGGAATGACCAGGCCCACATCAAGTGAAGGAAGAAAATTAAAAAGGTACATGTGTTGTCCCATTCCATGTCAACAACAATGCATCCATTCACTGGGAACAAATAAATGACTCCACTAAATTAGGTTTTATGGTTTACATGATGAATTGATGATGGAAGAAAGTGTGTGTGTGAGTCAAATTTGAGTACAGAAACCCTCCCATATCGTTAACGCATGCAAATAGTCTATCCATGTCAAATTTCAATGCATTCAGAAATAGTTTGAACAAATTTCAACGGTTGCCCCATTCACAGGTCATTGTTGCTCATGTCTAGTACTAGTACAATTTCCTTGTAAATTTAGTATAATATATTTCGAGAATGATAATTTTGAATGTGCTAGGCCTATTCCTACACACCATGGAAAGATCACCTCTCATTGACAATCAATTTATTGATCCCTTTTAGTTTTGGGTTGTTAGTTTTTCCAATTGCACGCACCTTTCAATCCAGTCAAATTTCAATTAATGTCTCTTGTTATTGTAGGGTTATAAAGCCTCATCATGCCAATGCCCATATGCCTCCAACCTTGTGATATAATGATCGTTGGGTGACAACTGTCATGAAGGGTGACGACTAAGAATAGGGGAAACTTTCAATGCAAGACCAGGAATGAACAAGCCCACATCAAGTGTAGGAAGAAAATTAAGAAGGTAGATGTGTTGGCCCATTCCATGTCAACAACAATGCATCCATTCACTGGGAACAAATCGATGACTCCACTAATTTAGGGTTTATGGTTTACATGATGAATTGATGATGGAAGAAAGTAGGCGTGTGAGTCAAATTTGAGTCCAGAAACCCTCCCATATCGTTAAGGCATGAGAATAGTCTATGCATGTAAAATTTCAATGCATTCAGAAATAGTTTGAACAAATTTCAACGGTTGCCCCATTCACAGGTCATTGGTGCCTATGTCTAGTCCTAGTACAATTTCCTTGTAAAATTAATATAAGATATTTGGAGAATGATAATTTTTAAGGTGTTAGGCCTATTCCTACACACCATGGCGAGATCACCTGTCATTGACAATCAATTTATTGATCCCTCCTAGTTTTGGGTTGTTAGTTTTTTCAATTGCACGTACCTTTCAATCTGGTCAAATTTCAATTAATGCCTATTGTTATTGTAGGGTTATAAAGCCTCATCATGCCAATGCCCATATGCCTCCAACCTTGTGATATAATTATCGTTGGGTGACAACTATCATGAAGGGTGACGACTAAGAATAGGGGAAACTTTCAATTCAAGACCAGGAATGAGCAAGCCCACATCAAGTGAAGGAAGAAAATTAAGAAGGTAGATGTGTTGTCCCATTCCATGTCAACAACAATGCATCCATTCATTGGGAACAAATCAATGAATCCGCTAATTTAGGGTTTATGGTTTACATGATGAATTGATGATGGAACAAAGTGGGTGTGTGAGTCAAATTTGAGTCCAGAAACCATCCCATATCGTTAAGGCATGCCAATAGTCTATGCATGTCAAATTTCAATGCATTCAGAAATAGTTTCAACGAATTTCAACGTTGGCCCCATTAACAGGTCATTGTTGCCCGTGTCTAGTCCTAGTACAATTTCCTTGTAAAATTTGTATTAGATATTTGGAGAATGATAATTTTGAAGGTGTTATGCCTATTCCTACACACCACAGTGAGATCACCTCTCATTGATAGTCAATGTATTGATCCCTTTTAGTTTTGGGTTGTTATTTTTTTCAATTGCACATACCTTTCAATCTAGTCAAAGTTCAATTAATGTCTCTTGTTACTGTAGGGTTATAAATCCTCATGATTCCAATTCCCATATTACTCCAACCTTGTGATATAATGATCGTTGGGTGACAACTGTCATGAAGGGTGACGACTGAGACTAGGGACAAATTTCAATTTGTTCGAAATATTGTCATTGATGGCAAAGGATGAGGCAAAGGAGGAAGAAGATATTTCTATTAGAAAATCAGTGTATGGTTGAGTTTTGGATGGGCGTGTATGATTGTTGTAGAGCGCCGCTGACAGTCGTTAGATCTACAGAAACAGTGAGGGATATAAGCCATCGGAGAATCGAGGATCGGGACTTTGAAATGTCCAATTCATTCGACAATGAAAACCCCGAAATCACGATATGTGATTTCGTGACTTGATCACAGCCGTTAAAGAAAGCATGAGACATGGACCTTTTATTTGCTTCATCGAAGACTCAAGAATATGATTGTTGTAGAGCGTCGCTGACAACCGTCATATCTACAGAAGCTGCGAGGGAGATAAGCCATCAGAGAATCAGGGATTGGGACTTTGAAATGTTGAATTCATTCGACAAAAAAAGCCTCAAAATCATGATATGCAATTTCGTGACTTGATCACAGCCGTTAAAGAAAGCATGAGATATGGACCATTGATTTGCTTCATCGGAGAATCGTGAATCGGAGTTTGGCGAGTCCCGTGAACAAGTGCATCAGAAATAGTGAAATCGCGATATGAGATTTCCCGATAAAGAAAATAGTGTGTGGGCCACCCTGGAGGACAGGTGGCAGGTCAAAGGCCCATCAGAGGATCAACGTATCAGGAATCGACAAATTGGTATTCCTGTGAACGAAGGATCGGGAAATCCCTAAACGAAACCCCGATGTGGAATCTGAGTCATCCGTTTGGAAGGACGTGTGGCAAAGGATTGGGCACCATCGGCATTTTGTTCATCGGGAAATCGAGGATCCCATTGACAAGATTTTTTTCCAAGTCAGAATCGCGATCCGCAAAACCCCAATGAGTGGGGGCCAGCTGTCAGCGTAACGGAGCATCGGTATTTGGACGATCGAGAATCCCGTGGTTGTATGCATGGAGGCATCACAAACCCCATAGCCTCGATGGGGTAAGGTTGTGGTCATGGTGTGATGGTCACGTTGACTGGGAGCTAAGCTCAATAGGGATAGTGTATGGAATACCGAAACCTGATTTAAAAAGGCGTGCGTAGTTTTAATTCAAATTCTCGATTTCCCCCGAGCAATAAATATGGGACTCGGTGAGCGTTGAACGGGTTCTGGATCCATGGGTTTAAGAAGGGGTCGATGCCCTTTCTACAGGTGATCCGAAGAAGAAAAGCAGGATGGTAAGGACGGTAAGGACACTGATAGGTTGCAGGGGTCCCTTCTGGAGGATGTGGAGGCCATTTTCTGACAGTAGGCACATCTACAGGTCATTGAGGTCATTTGGGCAGGTGGCAAAACTACAATGAATCCCGGTAAGTTACAATAGACCTGAACTGCTCAACAACACATATTATTACTGATCAATACGGGTCAGTTACTTTAAGAGTTAGGATCTCTGATGAAGGATGTTTAATACATATTGAAGTCTGGGTTATTGCTGATATTCTAAAGTTTTTGGAAAACTATGGTTGCTGACAAATGTACAAAGGGTTGAAACTACCTGATCCAGTGTGAAAATTAATGAAACGTGGTCAGTAGTGAGTCTGAGAGTTTAACCTTTTAGTAGAAGCATCCTACCAGTAGAGACTGGTGCTATCTTCAGAGGGTTGAAGCTCCCTTCCAGGACAGGCTGGTAAACGAGAGAAGGTTGTAGCCTTCTGTAGGTAGAAGCCTGCGTACTAGTATGATTCTGCACTAGTACACTGTTGTAGAATGTTTTCTTAATAATAATAATTGAAGACAGAGACAACGACAACGGTGGGTTTTCTCCCGATTTGGGTTTCCACCTTAAAATCTTGGTGTTCATGTGTCTTACTCATGCGCATTGGTTTGCTTGTCTTTACTACACTATTTTATTTCTTAATAGACATCTGAGGAATAATAAAAGATCTATGAATGCACTCCTGCCTCTATAAAGTACCCTAAGGTTTTTAGTGAAAACAGAGAAAAATAATTATTGCTCAAATACTGATTCACCCCCCCTCTCAATATTTCTCAACAATTGGTATCAGAGCTAGGTCCTTCTGAAAAAGGCTTAGCCTCTAGAAGGAAGTTCAATCAAAATGAGAAATCAATATGGAATAACATCTATCAGGCCTCCACTCTTCAATGGAAACAATTTAATCTTCTGGAAAACAAGGATGAGATCTTATCTTCAGTCTCTGGGAGCAGATGTATGGGCTATTGTTGAAGGGGGATATCAATATCCATCTACAGTACCAACAGATCCAACAGAAAGAAAAACCTACGAGACAAATGAAAAAGCAGTTAATGCTCTGTTAGGAAGTCTAACTGAATCAGAATTTGTCAAAGTCATGCAGTTGAACACAACAAAGGACATATGGGACAAAATCATTCTAAGTTATGAAGGTGATGCAAAGGTAAAAAGTGCTAAACTGCAAACTCTCAGAATTCA
>JZKD02S1742483.1:142303-250907 GCA_000966675.3 Picea glauca
GCTGGAAGTGTTGATGATCGAAAAAGCACTAGTGGTGGTGCATTCTACATGGGGCCCCGGTTAGTATCTTGGTTCAGCAAGAAACAAAGTTCCATTGCCTTATCTACAACAGAAGAAGAATACATGGCTGCAGCATCTTGTTGCACTCAACTTCTTTGGATGATGAAAACCCTTCAAGACTTTCAAATCAAATGTTCCTCTCCTATCTCTATTATGTGTGATAATACAAGTGCCATCAGTATCTCAAAGAATCTTGTTATGCATTCCAAGACCAAGCACATTCCCATCAAATATCACTTCTTACGAGAACAGGTGCTTGAGCAAAAGATGAAATTGGAGTATGTTCCCTCCAACGAACAAGTTGCTGATATCTTTACTAAACCTCTACCCAAGGAAGCGTTCGAATATCTCCGACAAAAACTAGGAGTAGTCTCTGCCATGTAGAGGATCAGGTCTAATTAAGTACAGAAGCCTCAATTGGTTGTAAGGTGTTGATGAGCATCTCTAAATGCTCTGGCTAAGGGGGATCATTGTCATATGCAAAGGCTTATCAAGAAGATATAGCATGGTCTCAGGGGGAGCATGGTATTGTCCACTCTTTGCCATTGATGTCAAAGGGGGGGGGGAAAGACAAGAGGAAGAGTATTGCAGAAAGAGGAAGAGTAGTGCCGAGGAAGAGTATTGCAGACAAAAGAAGAGTATTGCCATCAATGACAAAAGGGGATATTGTTGGAAATATTGTCATTGATGGCAAAGGATGAGGCAAAGGAGGAAGAAGAGCTTTCTGTTAGAAAATCAGTGTATGGTTGAGTTTTGGATGAGCGTGTATGATTGCTGCAAAGCGTTGCTAAAAGCCGTTAGATCTACAAAAACTGCGAGGGAGATAAGCCATCGGAGAAACGGGGATTAGGAATTTGAAATGTCCAATTCATTTGATAACGAAAACCCCAAAATTGCGATATGCGATTTCGCGACTTGATCACAGTCGTTAAAGAAAGCATGAGATATGGACCGTTGATTTGCTTCATCGGAGAATCGGGAATATGATTGCTACAGAGCGTCGCTGACAGCTGTCAGATCTGCAGAAGATGCGAGGGAGATAAGCCATCAGAGAATCGGGGATCGGGACTTTGAAATGTCCAATTCATTCGACAACGAAAACCTCGAAATTGCGATATGCGATTTCATGACTTGATCGCATCCGTTAAAGCAAGCATGAAATATAGATCGTTGATTTGCTTCATCGGAGAATCGAGAATCAGAGTTTGGCGAGTCCCGTGAACAAGTGCATCAAAAATTGTGAAATCGCGATATGTGATTTACCGATAAAGTAAATAGCATGTGGGCCACCCTGGAGGACAGGTGGCAGGTCAAAGGCCCATCGGAGGACCAGCGTATCGGGAATTGACAAATCGGTATTCCTGTGAACGAAGGATCGGGAAATCCCTAAAGGAAACCCCGACGCGGAATCTGAGTCGTCCGTATGGAAGGACGTGTGGCAAAGGATTGGGTATCATCGGCATTTTTTTCATCAGAAAATCGGGGATCCCGTTGACAAGAGTTTTGTGCAAGTCAGAATCGCGATCTGCGAAACCCCGATGAGTGCGGGCCAGCTATCAGCGTAACGGAGCATCGGTATTTGGACGATCGGGAATCTCGTGGTTGTATGCATGGAGGCATCACAAACCCCATAGCCCGGATGGGGTAAGGTTGTGGTCACGGTGTGATGGTCACGTCGATCGGGAGCTAAGCTCAGGAGGGCTAGCGTATGGAATACCGAAACTTGATTTAAAAAGGCGCGCGTAGGTTTAGTTCAAATTCTCGATTTGCCCCGAGAAATAAATATGGGACCCGATGAGCGTTGAACGGGTTCTGGATCCATGGGTTTAAGAAGGGGTCGATGCCCTTTCTACAGGTGATCCGAAGAAGAAAAGCATGATGGTAAGGATGGTAAGGACAATGATAGGTTGCAGGGGTCCCTTCTGGAGGATGTGGAGGCCATTTTCTGACAGTAGGCACATCTACAGGTCGCTGAGGTCATTTGGGCAGGTGGCAGAACTATAATGAATCCTGGTAAGTTACAATAGATCTGAACTTCTTAGCAACACATATTATTATTGATCAATACGGGTCAGTTACTTTAAGAGTTAGGATCTTTGACGAAGGATGTTTAATGCATATTGAAGTCTGGGTTATTGTTGATATTCTAAAGTTTTGGTCAAAATATGATTGTTGGCAAATGTACAAAGGGTTGAAACTGCCTGATCCAGTGTGAAAATTAATGAAACGTGGTCAGCAGTGAGTCTGAGGGTTTAACCTTTCAGTAGAAACATCCTACCAGTAGAAACTGGTGCTATCTTCAGGGGGTTGAATCTCCCTTCCAGGAAAGGCTGGTAAACGAGAGAAGGTTGTAGCCTTCTGCAGGTATAAGCCTGCGTACTAGTATGAGTCTGCACTAGTACACTATTGTATAATGTTTTCTTAATAATAATCATTGAAGACAGAGACAACGACAGCGGTGGTTTTTCTCCCGATTTGGGTTTCCACCTTAAAATCCTGGTGTTCATGTGTCTTACTCATGTGCGTTGGTTTGCTTGTCTTTACTACACTGTTTATTGTTTAATAGACATCTGAGGAATAATAAAAGATCTTTGAATGCACTCCTGCCTCTATAAAGTAGCCTAAGGTTTTTAGTGAAAACAGAGAAAAATAATTATTGCTCAAATATTGATTCAACCCCCCTCTCAGTATTTCTCAACACAATTCAAGACCAGGAATGACCAGGCACACATACCTACATCATTGGTCTGATTAGGTGCAGTCACGCAAAGATTCTCTTGGTTTCAAGAATAGTTCATTTTATACTAAACAAGAGAAACCACGTGAAGGTGGAAGATATAATTATGCCACCCCGCACATCACTCTCAATTTCCCCATATTACCTAATTTGAAAATCTAAAGAACATGTATTATATACTATATTATACAAAATAAAAACATATAAAATATATAAACACATACCTATTCTTTTCAACAAATAAATATTATTCATCTTCTTCATCATCCAACTCAACATCTGTATTAGGATCTGGTTCAGAATCGATATTGGTGAAAGGATCATTCCTATCAACATCATCATCAATGCCATTTTCGCTACTATAGTTATCGATATCGTCAATGAGATCATCGTCTCCTACATTTGGATGATCAAGTTCTTCAACTTCTTCATCTGACACATTGACTACATGAGCCACCTATTCCTGATCTGCATAATCATGATCTTCTTCCTCATTATTATCCTCATCCTTGGCTACATGATTATACTTTACTGGTCTTCCTCTTGGATCATATCTAACAATGTATGACCAACTTGCTTTACCAGGTACCTTTGAGTGAAATACTTCCTCACGTTGACTTGGAAGAACATAAGGCTCTGTATCTGGTTCAAATTCCCTTGTATTAACCATGGTAAATCCATTATCATGCTCAATAATAGTTCTTTCAGGATCATGTTCATGCATCTATAGCATGTACCATTTAACCTCAAACAAAATTGTTTTAAAGGAATTAAAATTACACTCAATTATATCCTCCAAATGGCCATAGTACCTATTCTCAGTTTCTTCTGAATTTCTGTCACTTCTAGAGGAAATTTTGGTGACCTTAAACACTCTAGTTATCCCACAATTTGAGGTTTTCATCTTATCATCCAACATTTTGATACAAAATTTAGGACCATTACACCACATAGCCTTGTGATGTTTCAACTGCAACATGCACAACAAGTAAAAAATACATTGTCAATTAATAATACTCATATAGGACTTACTAAATATATATTTCAAAAAATAAACAAACCAAATACACTGAAAAATTGGGAAAAAACTAGGAAAATGTGGGTAAAAACTTTAACTTGCGTGTTTATCTTTTAAACCAAAGGCTAAATCAACTTCCCTTGATGTAAGATCAGGAAATTGATCTCGATGACGATTCTCTATTTTAATCATCTTACTCACCCCTTCCCATGATAACCTACCGAAGTATTCTTCAGTATATTCTATCCAATGCTCCATCCAATCAAGGTTGTTTGCAATATATAAATGTAAAGCATCCCACTCTCGAGCAACTATATGATAGCATAACAATTTCATATCATTATTTAACTATTGTTAATAAAGGAATAATTTAATAAATGTGTAATATATTAATTCTACATCAACATCTAATAATTACCTTTGACAGTCCTCATTTTACCTTTCCCCAATAGGACCTACCCTTCAAATTTGTTGATGGAGTCGAGATGCCAAATGTGAGGCACATTCTTATTTTCTACTAATTTAGGTAGATATTGACTAGTATACACCATGCATTGATATACCATATATGCCTCAACCATAGAACCCTCCAGACATGCTCTTTATCTAACAAAATCCTTCAGTGACTTCAACTGCCTCTCCACCATCCACATCGACCTTGTGTGTACTGGTCCACATAATTCAATCTCCACAACTTGGTGTATAAGATAGTGTTCTTGTGCATTGAAAAATGTTTGAGGTAGATACGGTTTCATTTGACACATTAGTCAGGAAATTTCTCTCTTCCAATACCTTATATCTTTTTTATGGATTTCTTTTGATGATATCCACCTACAAATGTCGATGCAATAAAATAATATCAAGGCATATATAAATTTGCAGATAAAAGATAATATGTCAATAAGTTACGCTACAAATCATATAAGAAGTACATTTTTCTTATAAAACAATACTTACCTCATGTATTTGCCAAGTACATGAATAATTTGTTTTATGTTGTTGTCAAAGTCGTCTGGGAGAGATAAAGGTAGAACATATTGTAAGAAAAAACAAATAATTATTATTTGTTTCCAAAAAATGCATACCAATAAGGAAATATATTATAAACTACTACTTACCTTAATGAATTTATGCCAGTCATGTGTTTTAACCCCACCAAAATCACCTTTTTTAGTTAAGATATTTTGCATGTTCAACGAAAACCCCATTGAAAACCTAATTTTTCGAATGACCTCTTTTAAAATATTGCTCTGTTGCTCCATCAATAACCAAGTAAGACTATTATTTTGTTCAATACCATCACCATTAGAATTAATAATAACACTTTGCAATGTGTGATTAGCTTCCTAGATGTCACAACAAATCTTTCCAATTCTCTCTTTGTCAGTCCTTCCATCTAATATTCGCCATAACAATTCTGTTATGTTCTTCTCGATATCAATTGTATCAAACAAATGAACTATTTGTAGGTAACTTTTCGTTCCTTGTGGAATCCCATTTATGCCTTAATGACATTCATGAAACATCAACAAATTGAAATTAACATTAATTAACGAGACAAAATGAAATTAATACTAATGAAATTAACCAAAGATTTATATAATATGTCATACGTAAATAATTTGCGTACCTTGATGATTTCTAATATATTCCAACTTCCATAGGCGATGTGTCATTCTTCATGGGTTTTTTTCGGTTTTCTTCTTTACCATTGAAATTTGTTTTGTTTGTAGTTCAATAACTATGGTTCTTAGGTAGAAAGTGCCTATACTCATCAAACACTTATTTTCCTAAACTCTTTGAATGGTGATATTTTATCCTTGGACCACAAACTGGGCATGCAAATTTACCCTTTCTTTGAAGACCTACAAGATATATGAATTAATGTAGCATCAAATTAGAGTTACAATTTGAAATAATGCATGATTGTTTCAATAAATATATATAATATTAAATCAAAAAATAAAGTAACAATATACCACAAAAATGTGTTAACCCGGGAGCATCATGAATTGTCCATGATAGTATTCCATGGAATTGAAATTGTTTTTGCCCTATTGGTCTAGAAATGTCATACATAGTGATGCCAACCCATAACTTCAACAACTCATCGATAAGAGGCTCAATATATGCGTTCATATATTTAACCTGGTACCTAACTAATTGGTTCAATATACTACATGATTAATTATACTTATCTAGATGTCATTATATATAAAAGAAAAAATTACCATGAACGAAACAAAGAAATGAAATATTTTTTCATACTTTAAAGAAAATAAAAGATAAATAAATACCTGGAATAATCATTGCCAACATTGTGTGCTCTCTCTTGATCAACATCCAAGGAGGAAGTTTATTTTTTATAACAAAAAAAAGCCACACTGAGTACGTAGAACAAATCTCTCCAAATGGATTGACACCATCAGCTGCCAACGCAAGTCTAACATTACAAGGTTCTTCTTTAAAAATTGGCCATTTTTCTTTGATGTAGTTCAATGAAGAACCATCTGCAGACATTCGAAGAACATCGTCTCGACTTATGTTCTTTGCATGGAAATCCATAAACGGTGCTATACTTTGGCACTTGAACAACCGCTGGAAATGTGGAATTATCGGAATATAACGAAGAACTTTGCGAGGCACCTTCTTCGACACTTTATCGATTCGATATCTACTTATTTGACATTGTGGGCATTCATTTTCTAATTCATATTTTCCATAATATATGATATGATCATTAGGACATGCATCAATATCATGATATTCCATTCCAATTTCTTTCATAATCACAGATATTTCTCGATATGTGCATGGAAAAATATTTGACGTCGATAATAGAACTTTACCTAACAATAAGTCAATGTAAACAATATTAATCATCAATATCTGATCCAATATACTAATTTACAAATTAGAAAACAATAGCAATATAGGAAAAAATTGAACCTTTTAAGTATTTGTGAACATGCAGGCATAAATAATTAACAAATCAAATACCTTAGTATCTGTGTGAGACATGTGTTTGATAAAACATTCAAAACCTTCAGGTTCACCAACAACAATATAGCAAATAAAATATTTATTGTTGAGCCTTCATAAAGAGGTTTACGTGACTTCTGGAGTAGAGGATCAACATCATGACTATCATCCTGGTTGTCCTCATCCATTGGAGAAAATGTGTCTTGGATCAATCTATGTATCTCATATTCCTGATTTGAATCAGTAATGTTATATCCATCCATATCATCATTAATAACTTGATGATAAACTTCAATATTTTTATCTCGAAGTTCATCACCTTGTAAAGGAGTATTTCTGCTAGTACTTGGCAAATAACTCTCTAGATGTCAACATTTTGGGGGCATTGCCTGTATATTTAAAAACAACATAGAAACGTTACTGTGTATAGATAATATAAAAATCCCGATAAAAAATATTACAAAAATTCATGACATACTGATTATTACAAAGAATACATTAAATATTGAATCCTCTTACCAAGGGATGATATTCATAACCCCCCTTTGGCTTGCCCCTTCTCCCTACAATGTATTTGAGTTGTTGCTATTAAAAGTCTTTTTTTTTTGCAAGCCTCTGCAATCATAGAAAGGGAAATAACATTTTCCATCACCCCTTGCCTCTAATGTCTCTCTTAACCAAGCAAGCTTCCTGTCATTTTCATTCATAGTGACAAATCCTTGTCCTGACAAGTAATTGTCTTACTTACACCATACGAAACAGTAAGTTGTCAAATTTTTATATTTTAGCTACTTCTTTCAATTATGATATGTTTATTTACAATGGCATACAATCCTCACAATTATTTCTTCTAAGACATTTTGACATGCTCCTTTTTTATTATCGATTAACTATTAAGGTATATATGCTTCAATTTGTACTATAGAGTAGTGTGTATTGAATATCCACGAAAAATAATTACGCACCATTTAACGAAAGTGGTCAAAATTTCTCAAACATGAATCACTCGACACCATAAACTAGCCTCTAAGTTGTTTTGTAGAAAAAATGTCAATCTTTGAAATTCACCACTAAAAAAGAGTGTCAACCACTTATCATCCACAATTGGGTTGGCATGGCTTAAATTATGATGTGTTGATTTTCATATACATACAATGGTCACAATTTTATGATACTTACAGTGGTCACAGTTTTATTTTCTAAGACACTTTGGCATGTTCTCATTTTTCATTGTCTGACTAGTAGATTTCATCATGCTATCATAGATTTCGTCAAGAAGTTTTTATATTTTAGATACTAATCCTTATTAATAGTGTATAAACAAGTTACATCAACTACAAACTAAAGTTAATCACTAAATATAGAGTTGTGTGTGATTATAAAAAATTGAGAGAAACAACATCACATATAAGAAAAGGGTATGTGGATTTTATTCAAAAAGTTGAAACAAATATACTTTATTTATATTGGAAGTGTATGGTATATAATCATAATTTCATTTCTTAAAGGTGCTTAGTCATAAGCCAAGAAAGTTAAAGGTGGCTAACCATAAGCTAATATGGTTGAATGTGGTTAGTTAAAAGTGATTGTTATGTGCCTAATCATGACGTAGATAACGTCTTTATACTAAGGTCATATGTGTACAAATGTTTTCTTTATATAATAACAACATATATACCTAACATAAGTTTAGGTTTAGTGTTTATGTATCTTATTTATATAAACATGAGTTTCCTCCCTATCTTATATGTACCATAACTTATCATTTATCAATACAATAATCAACTTCAATATTTTATTCATGGAGATTTCTTCCTTCATTTAATTGAATTAGTAAGTGCTAGCCAACCATTAGGTGTGCAAGTATCCCAACCATTATTGTCACTATTATATTATTTTCAATTTATGCAAGTGTGATCCCATTTCGGTACTAGGGATGTAACAAGTGGTATCAAAGCTTCAATCAAGCTTTGTTGGTGTTTTTTTGTTAGTTCTTAAAAATAAAAGACAGAAGAAAATGACTATCAATTACAATCATTTCACCGATCAGAGTCGAGTTTCAAGAGCAATTCCATATCTTGATCATTGAAAAGAGAGAGACATTATAGCTACATATGAAGGGAAAAGGGTGTGTGGATTCCATAAACCTAGAATATTATGGAATCCACATACCCTTTTCCATAAAATATACTAACTAGATCCAAAAACCAAAGACA
Source organism: Picea glauca (assembly GCA_000966675.3). NCBI lineage: Eukaryota > Viridiplantae > Streptophyta > Pinopsida > Pinales > Pinaceae > Picea > Picea glauca. The sequence goes on from JZKD02S1742483.1 coordinate 151,317, forward strand.
CGAAATATGGTACTGCACATATAATATATTATCAAGGAAAAAACAAGCTACATGAAATTTGGACATTTGAACAAAAATTTACAAATTAAATGAGTATATCAATAAAAAAAATCATACTAACCTTGCAAGTTCAAAATCCTATCTATGTATATCGAGAATTGGATTTGTTCAATCGGTGGGTGATGGAAAAAATAAACAGCTCAAACAAAATCCAAGAACAGTGTCGCAACTATAGCAATTGTGTTGCAAAGTCTCCTAAACTCAGGTATACATAGATCAAATAGTCAACTAGCCATTAACACTGACCAATGAGATAGGAAAAATTTTCGTCGCTATTTCCACAAACATTCATCGCTATTGCAATGAAAATCCCATCCAAGTTAAAATCATATATTTCTGGATATTGCACCGAACTTTCATGGAAATATCGATGAAAATCTTTCCCTATTTAAAAATAAGATGAAACTAATGAAAAAGTGGAAAAATTTTGTGAAATAATCTGCCCATATGTAGTAGTGAATTAAGCATAGGTAGTGCGTCACAGGAATATAACACCCCGTAGAAGAAAAGCCTAGTAGTTCGAGTTGCAGACTATCAACTAGTCTTGGGACATTTATACAAAATGGTCACAAACAACATCTTGCGCAGATATGTGTTAAAACACGAAAGACCAAGAGTGTTAGTAGAATACCATGAGGGAATAGCAGGAGGAAATTACACAGGAAAATATACTGCGTAGAAGGTATTGCGCATAGGACTATGGTGGCCAACCATTCATAGAGAATCAAAGGAGTGTTGCAAGAGATACAATGTTTGTCAAAGGGTAGGTAAACCCAACAAAAGAGACAATATGCCACTACGACCACATGTAACATTGCAGGCCTTCGACAAATGGGCAGTAGACTTTGTGGGACCAATCAACCCACCAACAAAAAGAACAAGAGCAAGTTACATCATCACCATGAAAAAATACCTAACAATATGGGCAAAAGAAACACTAGTGAAGGATTGTACTGCAGAAACAACATCACACTTTTTATTTGAACAAGTAATCACTAGATTTGGATTCCCAAGAGTTTTGATGAGCGACCAAGGAATGCACTTTATTAAAATCACTATCAATGCTATGACTAAAGAGTTTGAAGTCCATCATCAAAAGAGCACACCATATCATCCACAGGAAAATGGCACAGTAGAGGCATTCAAAAAAATCTTGGAGAATGCACTAACAAATATTTGTAATGTCAACAGGGACGATTGGGACCTCAAGATACCAGCAGTATTGTGGAAATACAGAACTACATGCAAAAATTTGATAGGGACACACCATTTAAAATGGCATATGGCCAGGAAGCAGTAGTGCCATTAGAATTTCTAGTACCTAGTTTGCGCGTAGCAATACAGGAGAGACTAAATCAGTTAATGACCATGGAGGAAGATCAGTGCTTGGCAAGATTTCACCAATAGGTTCAAAAAGCAAGAGATAAGGCTTCGCATGATAGGTGCATCAAGACAAAGACTTTCAATGAAGGAGACCTAGTAATGATGTATGACATCAAATCATTTCAGCACCCAAGAAAGCTCAGAATGCACTGGTTAAGACCATACAGGGTCAAAAATGTCACAGATGGAGGGGTTGTGCAGTTAAAAGACTTATCAGGCATAGAACTCATAGGGATGATCAATGGGATCTGACTGAAGCTGTACAAGGTCATTCGACCACCCACCGTGCAGTGTAAAAAATAAATAATAATAATAATGTTAAACAGTATCAACAGAGGAAAAGTGTGTCAAAAGAAGTAATAGAACACAAACTTAGGAATACAAACTTGTCAAGGATGAGGCTAACGACCAAGTAAAAATGGAAACAAGAAGGAAACAAAAATATGACAAAAGCAGTATGAAAAGATGGAGGTATAAAAAATTGAATGACAGAAAGGATCGATGGGACACCACACTAATCATGCCAACAAGAGACAGAAAGGGAGAGTAATGTCAAGTACGATAGAACCGAAGGTGAAGTGAATGCATAATTAAGGTAGCATATTCAACAAGTTTCATACGATGCCCATACAACACACAGATGCTCCAGTCCATTTGCGAAAAGAGAATAGACAGAGAGCGATAGAGGTGAAGGAGCACCGAGAGAAGTTCAAAAAGGTCACAAAGAACATTCAAACTCAACAAACGTCCAATACTCACCACCTAACAAAGCAGAAGTAAGCTAGACTTCTAAACAACCCAGAGTTAGAACCAGGTCATGGATAAAATTGGATGATGGCAAACAACAACCATTGGAGGTCATTAATGTCGATGAAATACCATCACCAGATACAACACTGGTGAATCCTACACCTATGATGTAAGAGAACCAACATCTAGCGATGGAGGACATGAATGAATATATACCAGTAGAGGCATAGGAGCGATATAACTAGGATGCAAAAAACCTGAAGGAGGTGCAACTAGAGAACATTGAAGCACTTCTGAGAGTCAATGGCACAACGACTAACCATGAAACAACAGTCGAGCCAGACGTGTCTCAAACAACTATGTCAGACCACCCACTGGAATGAACAGTAGAAGATGTCACAAATTTTCCAGAATGGTATTTGAAGTACAAACAATGCCCATTGGAACCTAAATCCAACCACCACTGAAGAAATACAAGTAACAGGTACCTAGGTCACCTCGCAAGAAACCCATCACTACCGTTGTTTTGCTGTGTATACTAGATGGGGTACAGGTGAAACCAGACTTGCTAGATCATATAGAGAATCTCAAATACTAGGATCATGATGTGGAAGACACAGACAAGTTTTCATAATTTGCAAAGAGGGTATACCTACAGACTATGGGAGTGAATGAAGTTGGGGAACCGATTGATCAACCACTCCAGAGGGAAACAGGATTGGACAAAACATGGATTTTAGGTCCGTTGGATCTACCACACTTTGGCAGAGGACAGTAGGAAAGTGGTTGCGTCAAACAATTGTTAGTAGTCACACATGGCAGAGACATTTGGTTGGACAAGCTTGTCTCGATAGACGTAGAAATTATTATGCACATCACAGGGTTTCCATCCAAGGGAATGGATCTTGCATAATTCCTCGATGATAAGACAAAGGAGAAATACCTTGCGGAGGAAATGAAGAAGAAATATGGTACTGAAAGGGGGATGCAAGGAATCATAATCAAGAGAATCAATGGTGCTGCAACATAGATGGCTGCAAAAATATTGGCCTACAAACTGCTGCAAAAGTGTCGCATTGAGGAAGTTCCAACCAGGGTTGTCGTAGTAGAAGATCAATGCATCAAGGGAACATCAGTTAGTTGGGCATCGTATCTCATGAATTTCTTTCTGGATGACTTCAAATATTCACAGGATCTCGAAATAAAATTTCACTATTCATGGCTACTCCTATTGATAGCTATCATAGGATGGAAGGAACCAAATTACACATTCTTCGGCACTAGACCCAAGATGAATTATGGAGGGAGGTATTTATCACTTGGTGTCACATCATAAGCCAAGCATAAGAAAATGAACGCAGTTGTATTCAAAGGATACCTTCATGACCTACAGGAAGCCATCTCCAACATATGGAGAATAACACCACAGGATGTCACATTGTATCGTGATATCACCAACTTCAAGGCCATGTAACACGTGATTTGGATACAGGTGAGGAAGGACCCCAACAATAAGTGGCTACAAATGAACTATTGTATCATAGAGAGAGACATCGACATGGTGATCAAAGACTGGGAAGATGAGTGGAAGATTCCATTCCTCACCCAAGACTTGCTAGAAAGGATAGTAGAAGAGGATGTAGGACAGGGAGAAGAACAACCTCAAGAAGTATCAATGCCCAAGAAATGGAGGACAGGACAGACAAAAGCAAAGAAGAAAAACAAATGGAAAGATAAGATAGGGACCCAAAAGGGGAATAAGGATAACATGCAGCCAACCCAAGAATAAAATAAATAGGCCGAGGTCACACAAGGGACCACACCAAGTCCCAATCCCTAAGATCCAAGTTTGAATAAGCGACCAAATACTCAAACAGGAGGCGCGCACAAGAAAAAAAAGGTGCAAAGAACACCTCTAGAGTACAGAATCAAGGAGGATGGTGGAGAAATTATAGCCTAAATGGTTCAGGATTGTATAGCTGAGGATTTTGAAAATATTGTGCACCACATGGATAGGATTCAAGAGGATCTGACAGACATGGGAAAAATACTCAAACAAATTAGGGAAGTGTAGACAACATGAAACATGGGAATAGGGCCATCAGTATCACAGACAAAGGAAATACTGGAAGAAGGAGAGAGGGATACAGTCCATACAATACTAGATTCAAACACAACATTCCACATTACACCTAGTATTTTGTGCATGGACAATATCGTGGGGAAGACACCCCTAAAGGACTTAGCCCAAATCCTATTGGTATTATCACAGATACCATCCAAATCTCTACACAGGTTACAAGTTAGCGTTACCCAAGAGGTACAGTCTTGGGAATGCACAGACTTAGCCAAATTATAGAAGGCATCAAAGAAGAGGGATTCATTGAAAATAATATGCGAGTAGGCTAAGTTTGAGACTCAAGAGAAAAGAGAGTGAAATAATGGACTAGAGCAGAAAGTGGTAGGAAATTTTGAAAAATATCCAAAAACTGCGAAGGGGGATGAACTCATAGCAGCAAAAAATATTGATCAGATTGCACAGGAAATCGATCAATACCATAAGGAGATCAAGAATCTTCGAGAACAACTCACACTCACTACTACACCAACAATGAAGGAGAAAAGGAAGAAGAAAGCAGTAGAGAAGCTACACAAGATAGAGCAACAGGTTAGCAAAACAACCAACTTGATCGAGAATGCAGCACAACTTTGGAGAAAGCTAGAGGAGGATCAACAAGACCAAAGATGTAAAAAGGAAGAAGAGAGGATAAGAATAGCTATACAAGACCTCAAACAGAGGAAGAAAAAAATTCCTATCACAGAGCACGTCAAATGGGCACAAGAGATGAAGAAATTGGAGGCAGAACTCACCAGTGTGCAAACACAGAAAAAGGAGTGTCTAGCTCAAATGGAATTGCTGCAAGAGAGTGTGGCATAATTTCTTGCAAAGGTAGAGTAAGCCAGGACACACATAGAACATACTCAGAAAGAGTGAACAGGATTAATCAGTGATGAAATTGCAGCACAGATAGTAGACACACTCAAGGAGAAGACCACCCAGGCACAAACACAAGCAACAGAGCTCTAGGAAAAGTTCCAACCAATCACCAAGGACATCGACGAAGAACACAAAGTCTAGGTGACTTAGGACAAGTCACATGTTAGTGTTTAGGGCCTATTGGAAGTATACCAAAGCAGAAAGCAAGGTGATTTTGGGAAAGAAGGAATGCACGAGGAAAGCGATAGTTGGAAGGGAGAACAACGCACGTGCATTTATGGTGATGCAGTACTGCCTGCCTCAGCAGGTTCTGCGTGACCTCTCGGTCTTAGGATCATTCCAAATCTTCCTCTAAGTCAGATTGACACTTTGGTTTTTCCACAGGGAATAATTCACACACACAAACATGTGTATTCCACAGGTCCTTTTGAGTTATGCCTACGTGATCAAATGCCGGTGGTAACTCCACAACCTACCAACAAATGTGATCAGGGATTTTTCCCTTTTGGGATTTTGGATTTTGCAATTTCGTGAATCCTATTGTCGAGCCCCTTGTCTCTTCAACCTTCAAAACCCAAAACGTCAACGAGGGTTGACTCCTTCAATGCATCGAACACACACCTCTTGTTTCCACTTATTTTGGCTTTTGGGGACTTCAATGATCAACCAACACTAGTTCCTCTTCCCTTATGATTTCCCCGTTTCCGAAATTTCCCTTTTTTGGCGAGATCGATGGTCTTTTGGGACATTCGCTGAAACTCAACCACCTTTTTCGGCTTCTGTCACACGTATCCTCTGACTAGTGCTTGGAACCCTACTTTTGTCTTTTCGCTCTTCGTGATTTCAGATGTTGCATTGACATGCAACTTTGTCTCTTGACTTTTGGAACCCTAAAACCCAATTGGGCCACAAATATTTTCCTTTAATGTTTTCGGGAATTTTTCCTTTCACTCTTCAGGATTTTGAGACTTGCGAGATCCACAGTAGAAAGGTTCCTCACCTCCTGAAACTCCGATCTCTGAATTCTCGAAACCTTGCCTCCAACGTGATTTATGACTGAGATCCTCCATGATCTTATGACTCTGGATCTTTCATCTTTTCGTGAACTGGGAGTTTGAAACTCTTGATTCCAAATATCGCTGCCTCTTCTACTTCCTGACACCCGAAGTGCTGAAATGCCAAAATCCTGAAATTCACCTCCAGGCACGTCGCATTTCATGACTTAGGGATTATCAATGTTAAGCGCCCTGGCTTCTTTTCATCAAGATTATTGGTATGCCCAACCTCGAAATACTGAAATTTCACACTTGATTATCCTTTTTTCAAACTGAGAGTTTGAGTGACCAATGGTTTTGACCTACGCTCCCAACTTATGGTTCTCGAATTCCTAAAATTATTTGACGGCTTAGACCAACTAGGATCAATGGTCCACGTTGATTCTTTATGTCAAGGTGGTAGATTCATCTAACTCCTAACCACCTTGCAGCTCCTTTGGATCCTACGATCCTTGCAACTTTTTGAGTACTCCATGGAGAATTCTGACCATCTAATTCACTCCTCAAGAATATCTGGCCAAACTAACTTGGCATCCTTCCACTAAACTTAACTTCTACGCAATGATTTCGCTCCCTATTTTCCTTTGAACTCTTCAAAGGTACTAACTCTCCTGAACTTTCACTTGTGAACTTACGTCTCCAAGAGAGATACTTCTCGCACTCCTTGCGGTAATATTTCAAATAACCCCTGGTTATTTGAGTCTTTGACCCTGTTCACTCCTTGCAACATAAATCTTTCAACTTTCACCTTAGTTGATAGCTTCTAAGGCTTCAACTAGCCTGTGCACACCTTGCACGGTTCTGTGCCTCACCTGCACTACTGTGGGAAATGAGAATAATGGTATCTCACCTGAGCTTTCTGAGATAAAACTAAGACTCTGCTCGACGCACACCTTGTGGACATTTCACTGCACTCCTTGCAGGAACTCTTAGGATGAGAAACAATTGAAACTCATTCATCTCCTCTATCAGACTTCATACACTTAACATGAAATCACACATTTAACCCAACATTGAAACAATTGCATAAACAGAGAGAATAAAACAACTGTAAACATACCATTCAGCAAATGTAAATAGTAAGCATCATAACACCATGAATATTGAGTCAAAGCTTTATATATTAACTCAAGTGCTCCTGTACATGGGCTCTTCTCTACATCTCTTTGCTACAACTCAACAACTTATGAAAATCGGAATGATCATAATAATGTTCTTCCTCTAATGATACAATAATACAAGGGTGAGGGTGTCTATATCCATTTTCCCTCCTATGCTTCTAAAACTATCTAATCTCTTAATTCAAATCTACCTACTTTCATTAAACAGACTTAATGTCTATTACCTCCGATAGATGAGAGAAAATCGTTCAAGATCTATTTACAACATGCAAGTACACTTCCTTTAACTACTACATTAATATCTTCTCATTAATTTTTCAAAAACATTTCAAAATGTGTAAAATGTGTGCTATGCTTTTCCAACTGTCTTCCGCCTTTATGGTTGCTTGGCTGGCCACTTATGATGCTCCTGCATCATACTCCCCCACTTGAAAATTTTCATGAACTCCTATTCATGAGATTTTGCATGGTTTGTCCATGCTTATGAATTTCTGCTTCATCGTCCCAACTAGCATCTTCAACTGGATGTCCCTTCCATTTGACTAAGTATTCAAAATACCCTTTTCTCCTGGTCTTTTTGTTAATCCTTTTGTCAATTATGCTTTCAATCTGTGTCTTTTTAGCTAGAGGAATTTTTTTTTCCATTGAATCTCTTTATGTTCCTCCTCTTCTCCTACTTTTTCATCTCGGTAAGGGTACAAATCTGCAACATTGAATATCGGCAAGATTCTGATCCCATCAGGTAATTCAATATCATATGCGTTTGCCCCAAATTTCCTTATGACCTTGCACAATCCAATATTTTTCATCTTCAGTTTGTTATATGTTCCCCTTGGGAACATTTCCTTCCTCATATGTGCGAGAATCAAATCACCAACCTCAAATTGAAGTTCTCACCTGTGTTGATCTGCTCTCTATTTGTATTTCTGACTTGAATTCTACAATCGCTCCTTAACTCGGCTATGAATCTCCTTCATTCCTTCTGCAAAGTCCTCGGCACTAGAACTCTTGAATTCAGCCTATTCTGCATATTTTAATTCAGAAACTCCTCTTGGCTGCATTCCATATACAATCTAGAATGGACTCTGCCCTGTGGTTCTATTAAGTGAATCATTATAAGCAAATTTCGTCTGTGGCAGAATGTGATCCCATTGACTGTGGTGTTCATTCACTAAGCTTCTTAACAAATCTCCCAAGCTCTTGTTCACTACCTCTGTCTGTCCATCCATCTGAGGATGATATGCTGAGATAAAAGACAAACTTGTCCCCAACTTTTTCCATAAGGTCCTCTAGAAATGTCCTATGAACTTGGTATCTCGATTAGAAACGATACTCCTTGGAAAGCCATGAAGTCTGATGACTTCCTTGAAAAACAGGTTCACAATATGAGTTGCGTCACTGGTTTTCTGGCATGGTATGAAATGTGCCATTTTTGAAAATCTATCGACTACCACAAAGACTAAATCACATCCTCTTTGTGTTCTTGCCAGTCCCAATATAAAATCCATGCTCACTACGTCCCACAACATTTCTGGTATGGGTAATGGTTGATATAACCCTATGCTCTATCTTTTTCTTTTTTGTGTTGAAAAATTCTACATCTTTCCACAAATTTCTTAACATCTATCCTCATCCCTGGCCAAAAATATGAGCCATTCAACTTTGAGAACGTCTTATCATGACTGAAATGTCTGGCCAATCCTCCACTATGTTTTTCCTTTAGCAGATTCTCCATCATGGAGCATTTTGGAATACATAGTTGATTTCCCCTGAACAATAAACCATCATGGATCATCTATTCATCCCATTATCTTCTGTCCCTGAGAACTGGATTCTCAGATGCCTTATATGCCTCCTTAAAATCTGGGTCATCCCTGTACCTTTCTTTGAGGTTATCAAAACCTAAAGTCTTGACTCTGAATTCTTGCATATGCAAACATTTCCTGCTCAAAGCATCAACAACTTTGTTAGCAGTTCCAAAAATATGTTTGATTACAAAAGTAAAATTCTGCATGAATTCAACCCATTTAGCATTTTTTGGTTCAACTTCTCCTGTCGAGTCATGAATTGCAAAGCGTGATTATCACTGTAAAAAACAAACTCCTTGGGAACCAAATAACGTCTCCACTTCTTCAACACTTGTATGACTGCATAGAATTATTTGTCAAATGTGGAGTACTTAATCTTTGCTTCATTCAGTTTTTCGATGAAGTAAGCGATCGACCTATCATATTGGCTCAATACCGCTCCAATTGCAAATCCAATCGCGTCACATCTGACCTAGAATGTCTTGCTGAAATCCGATAAAACCAGAATTGGTTGCTCAGTGATCTTCTACTTCAGCAGGTTGAAACTCTTCTCTGCATCTTCTGTGCAGTGAAAATATTTATGTCTTTTCTTCACTGTATCCATCATTGGTGCACTGATTCCACTAAATTTTTTTATGAATTTCCTATAGAAACTAGCCAAACTATGGAAGCTTCATACTTCAAATATACTCTTCGGCAATGGCCAATCCTTAATCGCCTTTACCTTTTCTGGATCCATCTTCAACTCATTTGCAGAGATAAAGAAACCCAAATAAATGAGTTATGTTCTCATAAATGATGATTTCTTCATGTTGACCAACAATTTCTCTTGTTGTAATCTCCTCATCACTGCAGCTAAATGCTTTAAGTGCTCTGCTTCTGTCCTACTGAAAAGTAATATATCATCAAGATATACAATGGCGAACTTGCCTATGAAATCCTTCAGGACTTCATTCATCAATCTCATGAAAGTACTAGGTGCATTCGTTAAGCCAAATGGCATGAAAATCCATTCATACAGTCCCTCATTCATTTTGAATGTTGTCTTCCATTCATCACCTTCTCTCATCTGAATTTGATGATACCCGCTTTTTAAATCAATCTTTGAAAAAAATATTGCTCCACTCAAGCAATCCATCAAGTCGTCCATCCTTGGTAATGGAAATCTGTATCTGATGGAAATCTTATTGATCACCCTTGAGTCTATACACATTCTCCAGCCTCCATCTTTCTTTGGGTTGAGCACTGTTGGAATAGCGCATGGACTCAAGCTCTCTCTAATCAATCCTTTGTCCATTAAATCTTGGAACTGTCTCTTAATTTCTTCATTTTCCTGCGGTGTCAACCAATATGCTTCTTTGTTCGGTAAACTAGATCCAGGTATAAGATCAATATGATGAATTATACTCTTGATAGGTGGCAACAAACAAGGTAGTTAGTCCACTACTATATCAACAAACTCTCCCAGCAATTCCTGGATTTCTTCTGGTAAATCATCTTTTCTTGTACTGATCAAAACAAATTTAGGCTTCCTGACCATAATAAATTGTGTGTCTTCCTTCTTCTTAACCTCATCAAGAAGTTCCTTCCCACTCATGAGAAGTACAGTGTTGCTCATTTATGTTTTCACCTCTTGGTTTTTAATCAGCAGCAACATGTGTGTCCTCCCATTCTTCTCCAAGGTGTATGTGTTGTTTCTCCCATCATGTACCAAGTTTCTATCATATTGCCATGGTCTACCCAGCAATAGATGACAAACATCCATGGGAATGACATCACATAATATTTCATCCTTATATCCTCCTATTTTAAATTCAACTAAACATTGTTTAGTGACATTTACCTGGTGTCCTTTTTGTAGCCACAAAACTTTATATGGGCTTGGATGTGCAACAGTCTCCAGCTCCAACTTTTCTACCATCTTTGTAGATACGAGATTGTCTGTGCTACCACTGTCCACTATGACCTTTCATACCCTGTCTTTAGTTTTGCAAGCAGTCCTAAACAGACTGTTTCTTTGGGCTGGGTTCTCTCCCTCCTTCTCTCGCTTCAAGAGAACTTTCCTCATCATTAAGGATCTTCTGCCCTCAGCATATCCTCCTTCAACATTTCATTCTTGAGCTTCCACAACGTGAGTTTTACCACCATATTTCTTCTTATCTGGACACTCATAGGATTTATGTCCGATCTTTCCACAAGCGAAGCATTTTACTTCACCACCTCTACCTCTTCCTCTTCCTCTAGCTTGAGGAAAATTATTTCTATCAGCATACGGCCCTCTCTATGAGCTTCCTCCTCTCTCATGTTGAGTTTTAGGTTTCTTTCCCTCTTCTTTAGGTCTCTGAGTTTTGTCTTGGAAATTGTTTTGCCTCTGGATTGACTTCTACCTCGACCTCTTTGACCTTGCTTCCGGCTCAACTTCTCTTCAGCTTTTAGAGCCATCTGATAAGAATCTTCCAAATTTTGAATAGTCATCATGCTCATCTCATCTTGAATGTCATATCATAGACCATTCATGTACCTAGCAACTTTTTCATCATCACTTTCTCGATGTCCTTGTCTAATGTTTATCTTGTAGAATTCTTCAGTGTATTCTTTCACTGACATCAGCTTCTATCTCAAATTATGCATCCTCTGAAACAGAGTGATTTGATAATCCCTGGGTATAAATTTGGCTTTCATCTTTGCAACCATTCTATCCCAGCTTTTGATTTTCTTCTTTCCTTTGTAGCGTCTATCAGCCTGTAGTTCATCCCACCATAGTGTTGCATGCCCTTTAAGTCTGGTAACGACATGTTTGACTTTCTTATATTCCTCAACATCCTCATAGTCAAAGTATTTGTCTAGAGTTCTAATCCAGTCTAGAAGCTCTTCAACATCCAAGTTTACCTCATGCACTAGAATGTCCATTTTCGCTCTGGAAACTATCCTTACAACAACCCTGAATAGGCGTTCATCTACAACATCTTCAACTGCAACTTCACCTTCTTCGTTTCCAGCTTCATTTTCACTTTCAGCTTCACTGATATCCCCAATGTCAACTATGCGCCTCTGTGTTGTCTCCATGGCATCAATCCTGGCATGTAACTCGCGCATTTCTCTTTCCCTTGCTGGATCAGGCATTGGCATTGGCCTGTCTCCTCTTCTTGGTGGCATGGCTATAAAATGATCCTCTTTTCTCTCTACTATTGAAAGCAAAGAACTTGTTCTGAGCTCTGATACCACAATTGATGCAACACCCCCTGCCTCAGCAGGTTCTGCGTGACCTCCTAGTCTTAGGATTGTTCCAAATCTTCCCCTAAGTTAGATTGACTCTTTGGTTTCCCCACAGGGAATACTTCACACACACAAATAGGTGTATTCCTCAAGTCCTTTTGAGTTATGCCTATGTGATCAAACACCAACGATAACTCCACAACCTACCAACAAATGTGATCAGGGCTTTTTCCCTTTAGGGATTTTGGATTTCGCGATTTCTCAAATCTTGTTGTCAAGCCCCTTATCTCTTCAACCTATGAAACCCAAAACGTCAACGAGGGTTGACTCCTTCAGTGTGCCAAACACATGCCTATTATTTCCACTTATTTCATCTTTTCGGGACTTGAGTGATTGACCAACACTCATTCCTCTTCCCTTATGATTTCCTGGTTTCTGAAATTTCCTCTTTTTGGTGAGATCGATGGTCTTTCGATACTTTCATCGAAACTTGACCACCTTTTTCGTATTTAGTCACACGTATCCTCTGACTGGTTCTTGGAACCCTGCTTTCAGCTTTTCCCTCTTCGCGATTTTAGGAGTTGCATTGACATGCAACTCTGTCTCTTGATTTTCGAAACCCTGAAACCCGATTGGGCCATGGCTATTGTCCTTCAATGTTTTCAGGAATTTTTCTTTTCACTCTTTAGAATTTTACGACTTGCAAGATCCACAGCAGAAAGGTTCCTCACCTCCCAAAACTCCGATCTCTAAATTCCCAAAACCTCGCCTCCAACGTGATCTACGGCTGAGATTCTCCACAATCCGATGAATCTGGATCTTTCATCTTTTCAGGAACCGAGAGTTTGAAACTCTCGATTCCAAAGATCGTTGCCTCCTCTACTTCCCGACACCCAAAGTGTCGAAATGTTGAAATCCCGAAATTCACCTCAAGGCACGTCACATTTCGTGACTTCAATATTTTCAATGCTAAGCACCCTCGCTCCTTGTCATCAATATTCCTAGTATGTTGAACTTAGAAATACCAAAATTCCACACTTGATTATCCTTTTTGCAAACCGAGAATTTGAGTGACCAAGGGTTTTGACCTACACTCCCAACCTATGGTTCCTGAATTCCCAAAATGATTTGACGGCTCAGAAAGACCATGATCAATGGTCCACGTTGATTCTTGATGTCAGGGTAGCAGATTCGTCCAGCTCCTAACCACATTTCATCTCCTCTGTATCCTACAGTCCTTGCGACTCCGCGAGTTCCCCACAGAGAATTCTGACGGTCTGATTCACTCCTCAAGAAGCTCTGGCCAAACTAACTTGGCGTCTTTCCACTGAACTTAAATTCTACATGACGATTTCGATCCCGTATTCTTTTGAACTCTTTAAAGGTACTAACCCTCCTGAGCTTTCACTTGTGAACTTAAGTCTCCAAGAGATATCCTACTTGCACTCCTTGTGGAAATCTTTAAAATAACCCCTGGTTATTTGAGTCTTCGACCCTGTGCAGTCCTTGCAACATAAAGCTTTCAACTTTCACCTTAGTTGATAACTTCCAAGGCTTCAACTAGCATGCACACACCTTGCACGGTTCTATGCCTCACCTGCACTACCGCGAGAAATGAGAACAATGGTATCTCTCCTGAGCCTTCTGAGATAAAACTCATACTCTTGTCAACGCACACCTTGCAGACGTTTCACTGCACTCTTTGCAAAAACTCTCAGGATGAGAAACCATTGAAACTCATTCTTCCCCTCTATCAGACTTCATACACTTAACATGAAATCACACATTTAACCCAGCATTGAAACAATTTCATAAACAGAGAGAATAAAACAACTGTAAGCATACCATTCAACAAATGTAAATAGTAAGCATCATAACACCATGAATATTGAGTCAAAGCTTTATATATTAAGTCAAGTGCTCCTATACATGGGTTCTTCTCTACAACTCTCTACTATAGCTCAACAGCTTATAAAAATCTGAATGATCATAATAATTTTCTTGCTCTAATGATACAATAATACAAGGGTGAGGGTGTCTATATCCGTTTTCCCTCCTATGCTTCTAAAACTATCTAATCTCTTAATTCAAATCTACCTACTTTCATTAAATAGACTTAATATCTATTACCTCTGTCAGATGAGAGAAAATTTCTCAATATCTGTTTACAACATGCAAGTACACTTCCTTTAACTACTACATTAATATCTTCTCATTAATTTTTCAAAAACATTTCAAAATGTGCAAAATGTGTGTTGTGCTTTTCCAGCTATCTTCCGCCTTTATGGTTGCTTGGTTGGCTACTTACGATGCTCCTTCATCACATGGAATACCTAACGATGGTAGGGCTAGGGTTTTTTAATGTATTGTAATGGCTGAAGATCTAGGAACGTATAAATATAGTATCTAGGTAACATGGAGGGAGATAGTTGTTATAACAAGGGGATTTTTTACAAAGACTAGTCATTATTGTAGATGGTTGTTGTAATGGGTTGATACATAATATTTTGTTGTATGACCTATTTTTGTAATTTTTTGATCTAGAGAGACCAGAGGAGGGTGGATTTTGAGGGTTAGATCGTAGGCTGAGGATCCTGGTGCGATCTAGTCCACCTCATAATAGATATTGACCCAGTTAAAGGGAATTGTAATGCACGGGGTGTTGTAATGACAGAATGATGATAATAAAATATCCAATATACAAATCTTTGTGGACGTAGCCCAGAAGGGGGTGAACCACGGTAATATCCGTGTTATGTTATTTAATGCATGTATGTCTTTATCATTTCAGTAGATATAGAAGGGCTAAATGAATGAGTCATTATATTTCTTGCATGATTCGTGAGTAATGGTATACTTCATTAATAAGTTACAATGGCACTCCCTTTACAAGGTTATCATATCTCTCACTCAATCCTAGGCTATAAACACATGAGTATTGCAACCACCCATTAAGACTATCTCAGGTGAGACAACGTAGTGCACCCTGTGCGTTGTGTTGCCTTCTGGTTTACCAGGAGGGCCAATAGTTTTAGAGGCTTTGTTGGAAACCCGAATAGATATGAACCCTGGGTCAATAAACTCAAAAATTATATAAGACAGAGTAAAAACCAACATAGGAAGAAAGAAAAAAATTACAAAGACAAACAATCTTAAATAGAAAATGAGAGACAAAAATTTTCATACCATGATAAAGAAAATGAAAAAAAAAAAAAAAAAACGTAAATCAATGTTGCTTTACATATTAGTTTATATAAAATATATCAAACAATCAATTGACTAATTCTATGAAAGTTCATGTAAATTCTCACAATGACTATATAATTACAATGACTATATAATTATATGGAAAAAAACATGCCATATAAATAAATGTACAAAGTTGAATAAACCATCATAATCCCATGGTAAAAATTTTCCATAATACTATAATCCTTGTTTATCAACTAGAATAAGAGTGAGAGAATGGTGGCATACTATATTGCATGATATTATACCTATAACTTACAATAAAACACATAAATACTAAGAAACAAATAGATAAGCATATTGGTAGATGGACAAGTGCAAAGTCCTATTCTAGGATTGATACTTATGGTTCACAAGAAAAAAAGTTTATTTAATATAATCACATGAGAATATATACATCTAATCATCATTCAATTTTAACTCATTTAAGTACAACATTATTCTAATATTATATAGAGGATGAAAAGTGTATGATAAAAAGTAATAATATAATATTGTTTTTCTTTTAAAAGAGAAAAATATAAACCGTCCAAAGATAGTGCGAATTATTGAAATTATATTATTTAGTTTACATTTGAAAATAATATACACTTTATTATTAAAATGATATCATATGGAATGAAATCCATGAGAGTTTATATATTTAAAATTGAAACAAAATCCTAGTTTATAAGTCAAAATAATATATAATCTATTCTGAAAATGAGATGATAAGAAATTAAATCCATGATAACTTATATGTTTAAAATTTAAACATAATCCATTTCCAAGTTTGAGGGAAAGAAAGATAACCTAGTTAATTTTTGGTTTCCAATTAGACTTGCTCTTACAAGCCATTAAGAAACTCATATTGATATGAGTTTCATTGTAAAAATCAATAGCAAAGGTATAAGCAAAATACATGATATCTCCATCATTTAGTCATATAAACCATATGGATAACACCATAGAAGATACAAAATTAGTCCAAATTGTTTATGGCCACTTCAATCGTTCTCCTAATTTAATCAACAAATTAAAGTTATGGAAACCAATGTTGCATATCCATATTCACTATGAAAACTTATGATATTTAATGGAATAGATATGAAAATATATTTTTCATTTATCTATTGCTTCAAGCAAACTAAGAGCCTCATAATTACACATTTAGAGAATTCATAGGAACTATATAAATGTTTTTCTACATGTGCTTCAACATAAATCAAGTAGTTGGATATGCCATTTCTTTTACATGTAGTAGTGCTCATTTAAGATTTCAGTGACGAAAAAAATTATCCCACTTATTAATATAGTGTATTAAGATAACTTTGTATTCTTGCATGATTATGTTAATGATAGAAAACCTAGGTACCTAGGGACCAAAGCAATAGGTGAAAGACGGCCATTGCCAATGTTATTTCTTTTACTAAAAATCCTTGCAACCTACTCACGTAGAAAAATGGAAACATACATATATGTCATTACACAAGCATCCTAAAGACTTAAATTGCACCCCTATAATATTTCTATGGACAGTTCACACTAGAAGGTGAATTAAAAAAAACTTAACTACCTAAAAGTTCATAAACTTAAACAACCACATTGCAATCCGTTATTGAAAATTTTGTTAATAGAAAGGATAAAATTAAGTTTTCCTTATATGAAATGGGATCTATAGGATGTCCATAAACAAGATTGGCTATAGTGGAAGTATATAGTGGGGAGTGGCGATTAATTAGAGAGTCACATGCCATCTTTTTTTTAACTGTGAATTATTTCCTAAATAAGAGAAGACTAAGATTTGATGTGTTCCCCCTCTCTCTAAGAAAACATTCTCTAAGAATTGGAGCTATTGGAAATGAATCTAGAGGGATCCAATATCAATATATAATGAAAAATATTTGTATGAGAAGATGATACCCAAAAATTCTATTGAAAATAGTATTAACAGAAAGTAGAATCTGAAAGGTGACAAACATAAATGGGAGAAAAGAGAAAACTATTTGGGATGCATGGTTTCCTTTAAAATGAGGCTTCTTAATTGGTTTATTCTACATGTGGATCTTTGAACTAAATGGGAATATGTGACATCCCCAAAAATAAATTATTTTTGAAAATTGTTAGGAAAATTATTCCATTTTGGTAAATTCGAATTTGGAATTTTTTTTCCATTTATGGCAATTCTGAATTTTGAATTTGGTAATTTTAATTAATTATTATGACTATTGGGAAAAGATCTGATTTGAACCAGCTAACTATTTAACTATCACACATGTACGAAAACAAAATATTTTATAATTATTGCAGGAGGACAAATGGAACATCCATGTTAAATTCAATTGACCATGACTCCATGAGTGGGGAACATGTTGGAATTACCTCAGGGCTGATTGTTACAAGTGGAAAATCAGGTATTTGGCCATTGGCAGCCCCTAAAAATCAGGGATTTAGAAATCTGTGAAAATTCCCAAGGGAGGGAAAATACCTAGGCAAAATGATGGTTTTTTATATATAGCATATGGGAGGAGGCAGGACGCTGCAGAGTATGCTGGGAAAAAAAACTATTTATTACTCTCTTTTATGATCACTAATTATTAAGTGTGAGGCAAGGAAAGGACTACTGATAAAGGAAGACATTGTTGAAGAGGAGATTCCAAGTTCTCCCTCATGGATTCATGGTTAGGCTAGGGGGTGAACCAGGCAAGTGATTTGGATACCCTGTTCTATAGTTGGGAGGAATGTGGTTGTTCCCTTTGTCTTCCCATGAACTGGTTCATATATGTTAATCTTTTGCTTCTCTGTTTGCATGATTATATATATATATATATATAATGTATCTTTTTGTGCTAAAGTGAAATATTTTCTATGGATGAAACATGTTCGTTGTGTGAAGTTTATAACAGATGACAAAATTCTAGAATTGTTCCTTCTGTAATTGAATTTCTGGGCAGAACTATCTATGTATAATTGAATTTGAACATGTCTGTATATATGTATAAGTTTATGTGTATATTTGTAATTAAAATTCAGAAAATTCATATCACTTCGTTGAGACTTCCTTTCTCATATAACATTGAAGGAGGAGAAATACGAGACAGTACGGACCCTACAGATCATATGTATATACTTATATATTACATATAGAATTATATATATACATATATATAGATATGTTTGCAGTTGGTACTTTGCGTAGGCATTATTGATTAAAGGAAAATTAAATGACTGCAACTAAAACTCACTTATATAGAGATATGTTGTCATATTATATAAGAAAACAAATTACTCCAACAGGAAATCAACTACGTTTGATATAAAGGAAATACCAAATTGGAGAGTCTGAAACCACTCCTTAACCTCGTTACAGTACTAAATAAAATTGAATAAGTTTTGTTGTTCTGATATGAGATAATACAGAAGTAGAATACTCCATAAGGACAAAGATTCAGAGATATATAAATGTCAGAAGATCGTATGTTGATAGAACATTTAAGCTTTTTTTTTCATTTGCACAAAATAAGAAGACCCAACTTGAAAGAATAACCACTATATTAAGTGATTCACAAATTATTGAGTGATGAGTATGTACATACAAAACTGTCCACTTGGTGTTCGTTGCAGTGCACGTCATAGAAATATCAATATAAAATTCATAAAGTTCTATACACATAACATGCAATTGAAAACTCCTACAAGTCTTATAGAAACCCCTTTACAAAATCTAAACACCGATAGAATGGTATATATATACATGTATGCATACATATAAATCTGCATATATAGATAAGTGTACTGGGAGTAAATCGTAGAATCGTAACCTTACCCTACCTTTAATTTGATAACTCATATCATTGTATCTACTCAATGTTAGATCTAGTCTAACTATTATAGGTTCATAACATAGCATTTCGGCGGTAAACACAAGAAATGTCCAAATGAAGTAAAACGATATAGTATTATAGATCTAATACAATTCGATTTTCACAGTATAAACATTTAGATTTGAAACAAAATCTTCAATCTAAACTACAACCATAGAAATTAAATTGCATAGTAGGGTGAAACCCGAACGATGGGGAGATTTGATTAACTCAACAATCATCTCATTACTTCAAATAAATAAGGAAATCATGTAGATAAATCTTTGAAGGAGTCATACTTATAGTAATCGGACCCGAACTTCAAGTTTACATTGGGAATTATTTCCCCTTTCCAAGCACGGTAGGAAATTGAGGGAAACTATATTGAACGACTACATTTAAATTTGCAACCGCGATTGTTCAGAATCCGTAAGGGTTTACAGAAGGGAGCTCAAATAGATTTTGTGCCAAGCATGAGTATGAAACATACAAAATCTTTGCGTAGACAAAAACCTGGAAGAATTACCATTGACGAACATTAGTAATTTATATACAAGGAAAGTTTAAGAAGAACACCAACAGAGTGATAATGGTTATTAACAAATTATACCAAGGCATTACTTAACTTCTAGTTCACAGCTCACGTTTCTTTGTTTTCCTTGTTTCCTTCCATCTAGATAGACGCCTGGGCCAAGGGCGGGTGGTGCAACAACTCTCTAATGGGTACCCTCACATCAAACATGGTCCATCATTAGCGATTCATATCAATTATTGAACAACAAATAAAAACAAAGTAAAGAAAAACTTTACACAGTGGCCACGATCTTAATGAATTGCAGTGATATAGTGTCAAGTTTCATTCTAAATCCATAAATGGTACCAGGCATGCCATGCGAAATATGGAACAAGTTGCTCATACAGAACCGAGACTATACCTAACTAGTGGAGTCTAACCTTTCCAGAATCCGTTTTTCCCAAAGTAGTTACAACTCAATAAACATTGCAAAGACATTCCTTTTATTATTTCCAAATGGTTTGACCATGATACAAATAGTAACCATATTTTATATGCAAGGTAATTGATGTACCGTAGGAAAATACCACTGAACTATTCAAAGCGCAGGGGTCACTTTTCCCTTTGACCTAGGCTAGGAATCCTCACACAGCATCACTACTTTTAACTTCAGGGCCTCTACTTATGGGTTATAGAAGAATGATAGCATAGGGTTACGAAACCTTAAAAGTTACAACCCAAACCAAACGATAGTGACTGTTCCTTCCTAAAAACAAGAAAAGAGACATTGTACTCTTGGAAGGGTCGAGTAAGGAATGACCAACTCAATAACCTCCTACGGCAGAGAAGACAGCCAGAACAAACATAGAGGGATATAATAAGGGAAACTTTGGAGCGTAGAGTATAAACAAACAAAAGTAACTTAAAAACAAAGAACAATTTTTTGTTCCAAAGAACCACCTCTTTATCCAACCAGAGTATTGTGTTAAAAAGAAAACTTACCAGTGGAGTCATGATGTATGTTCATCGACCCAAGGAACCTCCATCTTTGGTAGTCCACTCTGCTAAAGGAGTAATACATATATCCCTTCGAAGAAGTCACAGTGAGCAACATAGACACACAAAAAACATAATAGAAAACCCTACCTACTTAGTTAAATGCTGGGAGTACGTAGGATGGCTTGACCATGTGATGAGGCACAGTTGGCATGACGGGAATGGGTGAAGTTTGGGTAAGAACCCTCATAAACTGCACTCACAGGTTTCCATTAAACAATAAACTCATAGCCTTAAATTACCACCTAACAGTAATCCACTCTCTCCCATCAAAATTAATTTGTGAAATAAACGAAGTCTTCCGAGATCAATCCATTGGTACACATACACGACCACAGTATGGTATTAGTTCAAGAGAAGACTCATTAGAGTTTCTTTTGGTTAAAGTCAAATCTACTCAAGTTCTCATTACTCAAACTCTGTGGGATAGGGGACGGGAACTTTAGTAACTTTTATTCGCAAATGGAACCCATTAAAAAATCGAAACCACGATTAGAAATGCTAAACGCATTACCGCCAAAACTTTCCATTCGAATTATGGTTATAGAACTCTTCCATGGACATATGTATATCTAGATATGTATAAATATAGGTATGATAAGAAACTTCTCGTCTCATATGGTTAGATTAAATTCTTATGACGCAAAACTTATGGAATTCTCTTATGTAAAGAGAGACTAGGAATATTAATCCTAGGTTTAGTCTATGTGATCTGAAAATGGAAGGTACTTGTTTAAGGGTGCAAGGTATCCATTTTCCATAATTTAAAATGTGAGTTATACACTCCAATGTGACCTCTAGAAATGTGAGAACTTACTAGTTCTTATACAGAGATAGACTGTAGGAGCATTTACCGGACATGTCACCTCTAAAGAGAGGATGAGTTCCAGAGGCTACCTGGCCCTTTACAGGCTCTGCCTAAAGAAATAATAAGTAAACACTTAGATGTTAAGTAAATCTTAACAGGACATTGCTTCATGTGTTTAAGATGTGCAACTTGTTTATGTGTAAGTTTCTTGTCTCTTCTAGTCAATGTTCATGTGAGGAGAAGGTTCTTTTAAGTGATTAAAATGGTGTTATAAACAATGTACATCAATATATAATGCAGCAATAATACATCAAATCACAGCAACACCAAAATGATAAAGCAGTTCACCCACTTCAGGCTACATCTGCTGGACCAAGCCTCCCAAAATGGGCTTGTCCTCTTGTATTAAAATGCTCCAAATGCTAATACAAGAATAAGAATGTATCAAAGGACAGAACTGACTGTAAATACAGACTCAGAAAATAGGAAATAGCTGAACATGCTCTTTCCCAAACACCAAACAGTGAAATTGTACCTTATACAGTACTTTCCCCAAAATGGCCCTGGTGGCCCTTTAATCTTCAATGGAGAATTTTGATGTGAAGATGGCCTCAAATGGTTCTGAAACCTCTTCCATCAGATTCAGAAGGTCGAAATTAGCTGAACATGGATTTTGAATCACCAAAAATGGCTGAGCATAGCCTCCAAACAGCTCCAGCACTGAAATGGCCCTGGTGGCCCTTAAAGCTTCCTTGAAGCAAAATCACCTGCAAATGACCTCCAATGGCTCTGAAACCTGCTCCAATGGCTCCAGAAGGTCGAAGAGACCCAAAATCCACCAAAAAAACGTCAGGTAAAGTTTTCCCTAGCCCAAGATATGCCAAAAACAAACTTCCCCCTTTTCCTCAACAAAACTCCACTAAAAATGGCTTAGCTGGAGTTAAGCTAGCTAAAAATAGCAACAATGCCATAAAAGGCGGACTCCGCCACGAAAACGCGCCAACTTCCAGGTTGTGGTTATGTGTAAATAACACAATGTAACCGGGGCTTTAATTGTTAACACCGCGCCATTTAAAGTGGATTGGTCATATGAAAATTCGCATAAGACCGGGGGCTCATTTACTATTCCTCCCGCGCGCCATCCATCGGGCGGCATGGTCATATGCTCCACATGAAAACCGGGGGCTATTTAACATACCTCCCGCGCGAATGCCAAATGGAAAAGGTCGTGTGCCAATTAAACAATAGAGTATTTTCCCGCGCGTCGTTTAGACTATGCTCTGGTCATATTAATATGCCAAAGAACCGGGGGTCGGGGCTAGCCCCGGCCCGACCCCCCTCCCTTTGAAACATTATCAAACTTCAAATGTGAAGGAACTCGGATATGAATCAAGTAATAATGCGTGACTTAAYGGTAAAGTGGACTTTGTTAACACGTTGGAAYGGAGGGGAGGTCCGGGGGTCGAACCCCTCGGCCTCCATGTACTTTTGATAAACCAAACATAGACAAAAATGAGGGGACACGTGGCGCCCTCCAATTGGGCCACGTGTCCTCATACCATTGGCCCAAAATATGACATGTGTCGCCATACCATTCGTTCAAAAGTAACCAATCATCGAATGCCACATCATCTGCCAAGTCACCGTACGAATGCCACATCATCAGTGCCACGCTGGATGCTGACGTCACCCCTGGTGCCACGTGTCAACCATCCAGTGGTGACACGTGTCACCTCAAGATTGGTCAAACCGTCAATTGAAAAGCCCATAAATGCATGCCACGTGTCAGCACCTGGAGTCGCCATGTGTCCTGTACGGACATGCCATGTGTGTTGTACGGCCTGCCATGTGTCCTGTATGGACAGGTACAGTCAACATCAAAATTTTGCCTGTTTGGCTCGACGAACAGAAGGCGATAACTTCTCCATACGGACTCCGTTTGCGAAAGTAAATATACCTCCGAAATCAGGAGAACGAGACGGACGCAATGGCAGAGTTTTCGTTGCATTCCGAGCACTTTAAAAATTGAGCATTTTTTAGACCCCTGGTCCAGATTCTGATCACTATGGTATAAGCATGATGCACATACATAAGGGGGTTGGGGAAGTGAAAGGGGATTTTAGTAAGACTCATGGAGAATTAATATTGTGGGTTCTTTAGAAAATCAGATATATAGGCACATAAGTGGCATCTTATAGTAGGACAAATATGAGTATTGTCACAAAATTTATAACTGGAATGAAGGATTTCTTCCATCTACCAATAAACATGTAAAGTATAACTGGGAGAATTATGCCTCTTAGAAAAAAAAAATTATGATGAATTTGAGGTTCATTACATATGGTATCAGAGAAAAGGTTACAACACTTGGACCTTGAACAAGGCCCCATTATTTACTTAGTACATATTTATGTTCTGTAGGAAACAAATAATAAACTTTCATTGCTGCAAACAGAAAACCCTTTTATGTTTTTTGTTAATCATGGCAACACAGGATGACACAGAAATTAGACTTGGAGGGAATAATGAATAAAGACTTCCTAAAAATCAGAGATAGAATAATGATGGAAGCTCACCTACTGAAGTTATGGAAACGATGAGGAATCTCATTGTTGAGTTGCAGGTTTCCAATGTCGACAATGAGAAAATGAAGAAATCACGGTAAGAGAAACAGGAAATATATGAAGTCCTGTTGCGCAGTATAGTGACAAAGAAAATCCCAAAGGAAGATAACAATGAAGAAGAGGTCAACAAAAGGGCCTCCAAGAATTCTAGGCCTGAAGCTGAAAAAGGGAACAGTTCATCTGAAGGTACACCTTCAGCTAAAGACAAAACAAAAATAGATAGAAAAAGAAAACAAGTAGACCACCTTGAAGGAGAATTTAAGAAAATTAAACCAACTACCTTTGATGGAGAATCTAGAATAGGGGAGGAAGCTGAGGCATGTTTATTAGACATCAAAAAATATTTCCATATATACAACTATTCAAACAATATGAAGGTCAAAATGGCCATTTACATCTGAAAGGAAAAGCCCGCATTTGGTGGCAAGATCCGAAATTGGCTAAGGGATTAAAAGAGAAACAGATGGAATGGTCTGACTTTAAGAAATATTTCAAGAAACAATACGTATATGAAATTTACTATGAAAGGAAAAAAAAATAATTTTATGAGTTACGACTTGGTCATATGACAATGGAGGATCTTATAAACAAATTCCTGGAATTACTAACGTTTGTACCTTATATCCAGGAGGACAAGGTAAAAATACAATGATCCCTTACCATAGTCTTACAGAGATAGAGTTGAGATTGAAAACACCAAGTCATTGAGTGAAGTATTCAAGAAAGCACGAATGTGCTACGACCAATACAAATAGCAGGCAGAGTTTCCCAAATCTTGGAATGATAAGAAACAAAATCGAATGAACCAATAGAAGAAGGGATATCAGTCAGCTTTGTTGTGCTGCTTATATGTTTAGTATAATGCACTCATTAAATATCAATCCGGGATTCGTAATCAACAGAGTTACAAGACACCATTAAGAAAGGTAATTTTTAATATCACGAGTATAGAATTAAACTAGATTATGCATGCTGGAAACAAATCAAAATAGAAAACTGCAATTCACTTTGGTTGTCTTTCACAAAGAGGCTATCCACTCCATTATGGAACATACAAGTATGAGATGGATTTGGTTTGACAGATCAACTCTGCTATCTAACCCAGAAAACTAACTATGGAATCCACACTTCTGAAAGGGAAATAACATATCAATCATCAAGACATAGCATGGGTAGTTCAATAGTCAATATACTGAGTATGTTGTGGTTCACAATGTGGTATTGTGGACTTCACTAGTTCTCCTTCAAATATGTATGACCACTGCTGCCAACATTCATGTCTAAAAACCAAATTCATAAAAACAGAGCATATGCAAAAACAGAGCAAGTAAAGATCTCTAAACAATTATATAATGGAAATCCTAGTATGAGATGTATTGCTATCATCTAACAAAGTTAAAGCCTCAGCTGATTTAATGTTTACACTACTGAAAACAAATGCTAATGCTAATCTACGAAGATGTTGACCTTTGTTGGGTGGTGGGCCCTTGCCACTTCAATAGGTCAGCTACCAAATTCTACAGTAAGCTTGTCTTCAACCCACACATTACTCTCACTCGAATCTCAAAACGTAACATCAAACTTTTGTTAACAACTCAACTCATATTCAATCATAGACAATCAAGACATGGAGATAAATGGATTTCTTCTATTAGTCTTCACTCAGAATATGTCCTACAATATGATACGTCGTTTCACATGATGGTAATATGCTAACTCTCCTACTCTTCCACCATACTTGCCACGACTATTTAATAGTCTTAGTCGTGAAACACAACGAGGTGAATTGATTTGCAAATCAATCAAATGTTTAAATTTAATTATTCAGTTACATATTTTAGCTTCATCCTCATGACATGAACTACATGAGGATGAGGCAATCAACAAACTATTCTAACATAGCCTTGCTAAAGAAAATAAACATCCACCAATTGTCTTGGGCGATCTGGAGCTAAAATTGGTACATTCGGTTCTCTATATTGGTATCGAATCGTGACAGGTAGATGGTACCGGATCACAACAGTGTGCAAATGGTTGTACCAGATCACAACAGTCCACGACTGTTGGTACCAGATCGCAACAAATGAGATTTTAGTACTGGATGCGTTTGGTACCAGATTCAGACAGTGGCAGTCTTGGTGCACAAGTACCGGATAGTTGAGATGGTACAGGAAGGCTAGATATCTAGAGGTCAAAGATTATACATGGTAAATTGAAGCATTAGTACATGAAATATTTAATACCTTAACTTCAATAAACCACAAAATGCATGAATTAACCATACTTTACCTTATGACCTTATCACTGGCTAATGGTAGCGTTCTTGTCATTCACCCAAGCTTTAGGTAAGCCAAAAAGGTATAGATGAAGAGTATAATAGGGTAATGGTGTTGGCATGTTTTACAGGAAGAGTATTCTTATTATTCATGGCAAGGTCAGAGTGTGCATCGATGGAAAAACAAGAACAAATTAAGCTCAAGAGAGATGGCATACTCAAGATCTCAGGAGAATCAAAAGTCGAGACCTTTGACACTTTGAAATTATTCTAAGTAAGGAGGATGCATGAGCATGGGAGGAGAAGCAATAATGATCATTAGATCCAGGAGAACCTGCACATTCGTTAAAGTGCTAGGAGAAGTGGGCCTTCAAAATCCCAAAACAGGAAAGATCATAAGTGTTGGTCTGACTTCACTTCGTAGTTTTGGATACTGGGAAATTGAGTGGTGAGACCCTTCAACACAGGAGTTTCATAATCCCAAAATTGGGAATCCCAAAATCCTGAAATAGGCCCTTAAACGAAGAGTTTTGGGTACCGAGAGTTGGAAGATTCAAGACTCTTCATCATCAGGAAACTCGAAGTCGCAAAAAATTGAAATGAGAAATCGTGAAGTGACAAAGACTCACTACCAGGAATTCGGATACCGGGAGATGGAGAGGTCAAGAACTCTTAGCATCAGGAGTCCGAAAGTGCCAAAATGCGAAATCCCGAAAACCAAAAACAGGCGCATCACTCAAAGTAATGGATACCGGGATTTCGGATACTGGGAGATGGAGAAGTTAGACACTCTCAACATCAGGAGTCCTGAAGTGCCAAAAAATGAAACGTCGAAATTCCAGAAGCAGGCACATCATATCAGGATTTCGGTTACCGGGAGACGGAGAAGTCATATACTCTCATCATAAGGAGTCTCGAAGTGACGAAATGAGAAATTCTGAAATAGACACGTCAGTAAACAACGTCAGCTAAGGACACGTGGCACAATCAGGCAATGAAAAGTGTCAAGCTAATTCAACATTTCAGGCACATGTAAGTCACAAATTAGAGTGACACGTGGCATCTATTCGACATGTGTCAATCCATGTGTGATGTCAATAGGTCCACATCACATCGAAACTTTCTATTTCAGGGTTCTACATAGCAAGAAAAAACTCCACCATCATGATGTCCTAAACTCCGAAATGTCGAAAGGGACCATTGTGAGTCTCGAAAACTCGAAGGGAAAACGTCGAAATCCCGTCAACCGTCCATCTCAGTGGGTTATGTGAACCATCTGATCACTTCAGAGATTTTGTGATCATGATTTTTGTAGTGTTGGAGTCATGATGACTCGAAAGGGAAAAACACCAAAATCGTGAAATGTGAAACCATGATCTAATATGAATCATTGATCAAAGGGAGATTGTAGACCGTTGATCCAACTCCCTTTCAGAGTTTCGGTTACCCAGAGATGGAGGGGTCAAGGCTCAAGACCCTTCATCATAGGAATGTCGAATTGCTAAAAAGTCGAAATGCAAAACATGGTTAGGCTCAGTAAGAGGTCACAGCCCTTGGTCAGATCGGCAGAAGCTGGGGGAAGGAGTTAAGCTCCTTTTCGGAGTTTTGGGGGTCGGGAAATGGAGAGTACTAAATTCCTCCACCATAGGGATCCCAAAATGCCAAAGTGCGAAATGGAAAAATAAATCCAAGATTCTATGAATTCAATCCAACAATGTAGGTGAAGTTGAATAAGATCAAAGGGCTACTGTTGCGCTTCTTAGTGTAATATCTAGAAACAAATGATGGTCTCTTCCAGAGGACTCGAAGAGGCCTCAGTGTGATTGCCAGAGAAGATGAAGAGTCTCAAGGAATCTTCTAGTGGAATGAGGACTATTGATATAGGTGATTGACAAATGGAAGTGGAATGAAGTTTGTAGATGAAAACACAAAGGATAAGATCATCTAAGACAGAGAAGATGATGAGTCTCAACTGCCAAAGAAGCTGAGAAATCTAGATAGAACACCCAGTGATGATGAATGTGTGAGTGAAACTGCCAGAGAAGTTGAGAAGTCGTAATGATGATTAGACAGAGCACTCACTATGAAGATATGCAGAAGCATTGTGCATAGTGCATGTTGAATGGATAGAGACTATAAGAATGGAGAACAAAGAAGAGATGTGTGTTATTGTTGTTAGATTTGATTGAGGTGTGCAGAAGGAGGTAGAGCATAGCAGTAGAAATGCACAGAAGAGGAATGGTGCATTGAAGGGACATGGCACAGAGAGCATAAAAGGAAAAAGAATAAAAAGTGCAAGGGGTTTGCAGAAGACACTGATGCAGACAAAGCAGAGTAGTGTAACAGAACAACGACAAGGCTGGTAAGCCATTGAAGAACTTTATCTCGCTGTAATAAGTGTTAGTAACAAAGAATTTATATTTCAAGGTGGTTGGGAGCTGCTAGGGAGGACTGGTGTCCTCAGAGGTTCAAGTGGGTGCCTGAACATAGGGAGTTGATGCTTCCTTCTAGTTGGTGCTAGAGAAAACAGGGAGTTGGTGCTTCCTTCTAGTTGGTGCTAGAGAAACCAGGGAGTTGGTGCTTCCTTCTAGTTGGTGCTAGAGAAAACAGAGAGTCGGTGCTCTTAGCAAGTTGCAACTTGCAAAAAAAGAGGTTGTAGCCTCACAATAAGTAGGTGGTCATATGTATGATAATGTAAAGAATGTAAATATTACTTATCATATAAATAAGAAGAGGTTCTTACCCTGTATGGGTTTCCTCAAGAAAATCTGTCTTTGTGTATCTCATATGTGTGACTAAAGTTGAATATGCTATTACTCATTTCCCTGCATCATTGTGATTGTGAATGAGTGCTTTGTAAAGAATTAAAAATAAGTGTAATTTTTCAAGCTCGGTAAATAACTGATTCACCCCCCCCTCTCAGTTGTTCAACAATTGGTATCAGATCCAGCCCCATTTTGTCTAAGGGTAGATCCTAGAGCTTAAACATGTCAAACCATGAAGGAAACTCAACCAATAAGGTCCCTCTGTTCAATGGAACAAACTTTTCCTTCTGGAAAGTTAGAATGAGAACCTACATAATGGCTTTAGGTGCAGATGTCTGGTATGTGGTAGACACTAGTTATGTAAAGCTAGTTGTACTAGATAATAAGGATGACAAGCTAGAATTTAGCTTCAATGCTAAGGCTATGAATGTTATCTTGAGTGGGCTTGCAGAAGAAGAATTCGTAAAAGTTATGCACCTAGGAACTACCAAATAAATGTGGGATAAACTCATTAGCAGTTATGAAGGTAATGAAAAGGTAAAGGATGCCAAGATTCAAACCTACATAATACAGTTTGAACAATTGAAGATGAAGGAAGATGAAACTATTGGAAAATACTTTTTGACAGTAGAATAAGAAATGAAGGCACTTGGTGAAACAATTGAGGAACCTTCTTTAGTTCAGAAAATATTGAGATCTCTCCTAGATAGGTTCAACCCGAATATCTCTTCTATAGAAGAACTTAATGATCTAAAAACCTTGGAGTTTGATCAACTTCTAGGAACATTTACTGCATATGAAATGAGAATAGTTAAAGATAAACCCACCTCCAGAGAAGCATCATTTAAAGCAGACAAGAATGAGGATTCTGAGACCGATGAAATTGAAGCAAAATTTGTGAAGAGACTAAAGAAGGGATTAGGCAAATACAAAGGTAAACTTCCTTTCAAATGTTTCAGCTATGGTAGGATAGGTCATTTTGCAAATAAATGTCCCCACAAAGGAAAGGATCAGACATCTGATGATGAGGAGAAGTACAAACACAGAAATTTCTTTAAAGAGAATAACTTTAAGAAGAAAATTTTGTGCGTAAACAATGATGATGATACTTCAGATGATGAAGACAATGACTCCTCTATTGAATATAAACTAAATGACTTCATACTTATGTCCAAAGAGGATTATGATAATAATAACACAAGGAGTGATGTTGATGAAGAAGAAGATGTGGTTGACATGGAAGGAGAACTGATCAATGCACTGGAAGACATTGACAGACTAAGAATTAAGAACAGAAAGCAAAGACAATTACTGATACAATTAGAGAAAGACATTAAAGGACCTAATGAAGACCTTGTCCTATTAAAAGTGGAATTAGAGGAGGCAAAGAAAATCGAAGAGATTTTGAAACAACAACTATCAGAAAAGAAGGCAAGATGTGAAGCATTAGAACAAGAAGTAGTGAAAATGAGGAAAGAAATGGAGAAGTTTCAAGCCTTGTATAATCAAAATTTGTCAAGCATCAAAGCCTCAAAAAGATTGCCCACCATTCTGAATAAGCAAAGGAATCCAAAGCTGAAAACTGGTTTGGGTTATGAAGAAGGATCAAGTAGTGGTAAGCCAAAAAACGAAGAACCTATCAAGTTTGTAAACTATACAACCAATAACCACAACAAACCTGCAGAAACAAAAGAAGGCAATTAGTTGTCAAGGATGAGTAAAGAAGAAGGTGCCAGGACTGAATCTGTAGAACAAAGAAATAATATGCTCCCTGCTGAAAGACGTCATTAGCATGGAAGAAATCAATTTTCTCATAGAATACCACCACTTTCCAGGTACAAAGAATTTTTCTATGGTTATTGTTTCTACTGTTCTAATTTTGGTCACAAAACTGTATATTGTTCCTTCAAACTTCGACATTAGCAATTAAGATTTCGAAGGAATAAATACTTCCCACAACAAAGAATGATACAACCAAGTAACAAACCTTCACAGACTGCAAATTGCCAAATTAAGTCTAGAGACATGCAACTAAGGAGGCCAAGAAATAATCAACAGTCAATGAGTAGAAAATGTTGCAACAATAAGTTTGACCTATTGAATAATGATATTGAATGCGACACCTTTCATAACTATGGACATAAATATATTGACTGTCGGTTAAGGAACTATGAACCATATTCGAAATCCCCTACTGAAAATGTCAAGTTTTGGAAGAAGAAGGAAAGTGACAAGTCTGGATTAGTATTGTCCTCTCAAAGAAAAATGAACCCTTGGTATATAGATAGTGGATGCTCCAAACACATGATGGGAGACAAAGGCAAGTTTTTTTTCTCTAAGTGAAAGCAAATCAAGAAACGTAACCTTTGGAAATGATGCTCTAGGGAAAATAAAAGGTAAAGGGATGGTGAGCTTAAGTAATGGAAAAGGAAAAGACCAAGATGTTCTACTTGTATATAGGCTGAAACATAATCTGCTCAGTGTAATTCAAATGTGTGACAGAGGATGTGAAGTGGTGTTCACGTCCAAGGGCTGCAAGATAAAATATGCAGCCCTAGGACAAGTGGTGTCCAAAGGCATAAGGACAGAAAATAATGTATATGTGCTGAAAGAAAATAGAGAAGAATGTCATCTAAGAAGACATGATGAAAGTTGGTTATGGAATAGGAGACTTGCACATCTAAACTTTGACCACTTAATCAAACTCAAAAAACTCGAGGCAATAAAGGATCTTCCGAGAATATCAAAGCCCTAAGATTCAATGTGTAAACCCTATCAAGTAGGGAAGAAAAACAGGACACGGTTTAAGTCCAAGAGCTTTACTTCAACAAATAAACCACTCCAACTAGTTCATATGGATTTATGTGGACCATCAAGATAGGAAGGAACAGGGAAAGAAAACTACTTCATGCTGATTATAGATGATTACTCTAGACTTACTTGGGTTGCCTTTCTCAAGGAAAAGGCTGAAGCATTTGAGGAGTTTAAAATATTTAAGTCTTTAACTGAGACTCAAATAGGGAAGAGGTTAAAGGAAGTAATATCATACCGGGGAGGAGATTTTATGTCAAGAGACTTCAAGGAATTCTACGATGAGCATGGGATCAAGAGAGAATACACAATCCCAAGAACTCCACAACAAAATGAAGTAGTTGAGAGGCAAAACAAAACAGTGTAGGAAATGGCTAGGTCAATGATGAATGAGAAGAACATTGGTCAAACCTACTAGGTAGAAGCAATACACACAACAGTCCATGTTCTTAACAAAGCCCACCTCAGACCACAAAGTGAAAAGACACCTTATGAATTGTGGTTTGGGAGACTTGCTTCAATTAAACACTTCAAAGTCTTTGGGAGCAAATGCTACATAAAGAATATTGATGAGAACCTTGGTAAATATGATGGTAGGGTTGATGAAGGTATCTTCTTGGGGTATGCTACAATCAATAAACGATACATATGCTATTATAAGAGGCTGCATAAAATGGTTGACTGTATTGATGTAAAAGTTGATAAAGGAATCCTAGCAAGAGAGATGTATAGTAATGAGTCTTCTACATAAGACATAGCTAAAGTTGAAGATGAACAGATCCAAGAATCAGAAAATGAAGATTCTGAATTAGATGAAGAATCAGACACTCAGAAAGACTCAAATTAGCATTCAACTTCAAATTCCTCCTCCAGAATCATTCAAAAGCATCATCCTGCAAGTCAGATAATTGGAGAAAAAGATAAAGGTGTACAAACTAGGAGAAAGCTAATCAAAACCACCGAACAATCTCATATAGCTTTCATTTCCATGCTGGAACCCAAGAATTTCAATGAAGCCAGCAAAGATGACCACTGGGTTAAAGCAATGAATGATGAACTTGATTAGATTGAGAAAAACAATACATGGGAGATGGTTCATAGACCTAAAGGTAAAAACATCATTGGTTCCAGATGGATCTTTAAAAATAAGTTGAATGAGCAAGGACAAGTTGTCAGGAACAAAGCAAGGTTAGTTTGTAAAGGATATGCTCATATAGAAGGACTGGATTATGATGAAACATTTGTGCCCATAGCAAGATTAGAAGCTATTAGAATGTTTCTTGCCTATGCTTGTCATAAAAGGTTTAAAGTCTACCAAATGGATGTCAAGTCATCTTTTCTAAATGAATATTTAAGTGAAGAAGTCTATATGGAACAACCAAAGGGTTTCAAACTGTCTGATAACCCTAACTTAGTATGTAAGCTAAAGAAAGCCTTATATGGGTTAAAACAAGCCCCTCGAGCCTGGTATCATAGACTAGATACGTATCTCAAAGACAAAGGGTTCAAGAGAGTAACAACTGACAACAATCTATATATTAAAACAGAGGATAATAATGTGCTCATCATATTGGTCTATGTAGATGACATCATCTTCGGATGTAATAAGGATCCATTGGTACAATGGTTTGCCTCTGCCATGGAATCTGAGTTTGAAATGTCCATGATAGGAGAACTGTCATTTTTTCTTGGGCTGCAAATTTCTCAAAGGTCTCAAGGGATGTTCATTTATCAAGAAAAATATCTAAGAGAAATGCTGAAAAGATTTCAAATGGAAGACTCCAAACCTGTGGGTACGCCTATGGTTACTGGATGCAAATTAAGCAAGGATGATGACTCACCTGATTTTGATCAAAGTTCATATAGATCAATGATAGGAAGCTTGATGTACATCACAACAACTTGCCCAGACATAATGCATGTTGTAGGAATGGTAGGAAGATTTCAGTCTGCACCTAAACAGAGTCATTTGCAAGCTATCAAAAGAATATTTAGGTATTTGAAAGAAACAATGACTTATGGTCTATGGTATCCCAGAAATCAGAATTTTCAGTTAACTGCTTATTTAGATGCATATTGGGCAAACTGTGTTGATGAGAGAAAAAGCACGAGTGGAGGAGAATTTTTCTTGGGTGACTCATTAGTAGCATGGCTTAGTAAAAATCACGGTTCCATTTCTTTATCAACCACAGAGGAAAAGTACATTGTTGTTGCTACCTGTTGCACTTAGGTATTATGGATGATTCAGACACTTACAGACTTGGAGGTAAAATATGTTGCACCGATCCCAATTTATTGTGATAACACTAGTGCCATCATTGTGTCTAAGAATCCTGCATTCCACTCCAAGACCAAGCATATTCCCGTAAAATACTATTTTTTGAGAGAGTAGGTCAGTAATAAGGTTGTTTAGGTCTAGTACATTCCAACCACAAAACAAATTGCAGACATCTTTACTAAACCTCTAGCTAAGACACCTTTTGAATATCTCCAACAGAAGTTGGGTGTCATTTCGTCTCACACCTAAAAGAGTCCATCTTGTTAGGGGAAGTTTTGTGTTGTTTGAATATCTAATGCCTCCTAAAATTACTGCAACAACTCAGGGGGAGCATGTTTTCTTTGAAATTGATGTCAAAGGGGGAGAAAAGGAGTGGTCCAGGCCAGATGCTACGGTTGGAGGTCCAAACGAATTAGCGAAGACACTCAGGGTTTCCATCAATGTCAAAGGGGGAGATTGTTGGAATGTTTTACAGGTAGAGTATTCTAGTCATTGATGGAAAAATCAGAGTGTGCATCGACGGAAAAAAAGGAACAAAGTAAGCTCAAGAGAGATGGCATACTCAGGATCTCAGGAGGATCAACGGTTGAGGCCTTTGACACTTTGAAATTATTCTAAGTAAGGAGGATGCATGAGCGTGGGTGGAGAAGAAATAGTGATCGTTGGATCCAGGAGAACCTGCACGTTCATTAAAGTGCTAGGAGAAGCGGGCCTTCAAAATCCCGAAACAAGCAAGATCAGAAGTGTTGGTCTAACTTCAATTCGGAGTTTCGAATATTGGGAAATTGAGTGGTGACACCCTTCAACACAGGAGTTCTGGAATCCTAAAATCCAGAATCCCGAGATCCTAAAATAGGAACTTAAATGAAGAGTTTTGGGTACCGGGAGTTGGAAGAGTCAAGAATCTTCATCATCAAGAAACCTGGAGTCGCGAAAAACTGAAATGATAAATTGCGAAGTGACAAAGACTCGCTACCGAGATTTTGGATACCGGGAGATGGAGAGATCAAGAACTCTCAACATCAGGAGTCCCGAAGTGCCGAAATGTGAAATCCAAAAAACCTGAAACAGGAGCATCACTCGAAGTAATGGATATCAGGATTTCGGATACCAGGAGATGGAGAAGTCAAAGACTCTCAACATCAGGAGTCCTGAAGTGCCGAAAAGCAAAACGCCAAAATTTCAAAAGCAGGCACATCATATCAAGATTTCGATTACTGGGAGATGGAGAAGTCATATACTCTCATCATAAGGAGTCATGAAGTGCCAAAATGTGAAATCCCAAAACAGACACATCAGGAAACTGCGTCAGCTAAGGACACGTGGAAAAATTAGGCAATGACAAGTGTCAAACTGATTCAACATTTCAGGCACATGTAATTCATGAATCAGAGTGACACATGGCAACTATTTGACACATGTCAATCCACGTGTGACATCAGCAGCTCCACATCACATAGGAACTTTCTATTTTGGGGTTCTACATAGCAAGCAAAATCTCCACCATCACGATGTCCCGAACTCTAAAACGCTGAAAGGGACCATTGTGAGTCTCGAAAACTCAAAGGGAAAATGTTGAAATCCCATCAACCATCCAATGACTTCAGAGATTTTGTGATCATGATTTTTCTAATGTTGGAGTCACGATGACTCGAAAGGGAAAAACTTTGAAATCGTGAAATGTGAAACCATGATCTAATATGAATTGTTGATCAAAGGGAAATTGTAGACCATTGATTTGACTCCCTTTCAGAGTTTTGGTTACCAGGAGATGGAGGTGTCAAGGCTCAAGATGGTTAGGCTCAGCAAGCGGTCACAACCCTTGGTCACATCAGCAGAAGCTAGGGGAAGGAGTTAATCTCCTTTTTGGAGTTTCAGGGGTCGGGAAATGGAGAGTACTAAATTCCTCCACCACAGGGATCCCAAAATGTTGAAGTGCAAAATGGAAAAATAAACACAAGATTCTATGAATTCAATCCAATGGTGTAGGCGAAGTTGAATAAGATCGAAGGGCTATTGTTGCTCTTCTTAGTGTAACAGCTAGAAACAAATGATGGTCTTTTCCAGAGGACTCGAAGAGGCCTCAATGTGATCGCCAAAGAAGATGAAGAGTCTCAAGGCATCTTCGAGTGGAATGAGGACTATTGATACATGCGATTGACAGATGGAAGTGGAATGAAGTTTGTAGCTGAAAACAAAAAGGATAAGCTCATCTAAGACAGAGAAGACGATGATTCTCAACTACCAGAGAAGATGAGAAATCTAGATAGAACACCCAGTGATGATGAGTGCGTGAGTGAAACCGCTAGAGAAGCTGAGAAGTCATAATGATGATCAGACAAAGAACTCAGTATGAAGATATGCAGAAGCATTGCGCGTAGCGCATGTTGAAGGGACAGAGACTATAAGAATGGAGAACAAAGAAGAGATGTGTGTTGTTGTTGTTGGGTGTGATTGAGGTGTAAGGAAGGAGGCAAAGCGCAGTAGCAGAAATGCACAGAAGATGAATGGTGCATTGAAGGGACATGGCGCAGAGAGCATAAATGGCAGAAGAACAAAAAGTGCAAGGGGTGTGCAGAAGACACTGATGCAGACAGAGAAGAGCAATGTAACACAACAACGACAAGGCTAGTAAGACATTGAAGAACTTTATCTCTCTATAATAAGTGTTAGTAACAAAGAATTTATATTTCAGGGTGGTTGGGAGGTGCTAGGGAGGACTAGTGTCCTCAGAGTTTCAAGTGGGTGCTTGAACATAGGGATTTGATGCTTCCTTCTAGTTGGTTCTAGAGAAACTAGGGAGTTGGTGCTTCCTTCTAGTTGGTGTTAGGGAAAATAGAGAGTTGGTGCTCTCAGTAAGTTGCAGCTTGGAAAAACAGAGGTTGTAGCCTCACAATGAGTAGGTGGTCATATGTATGATAATGTAAAGAATTTAAATATTACTTATCATATAAAGAAGAAGAGGTTTTTACCCTGTATAGGTTTCCTTAAGAAAATCTGTCTCTATGTATCTCATATGTGTGACTGAAGCTGAATATGCTATTGCTCATTTCCCTACATCATTGTGATTGTCATTGAGTGCTTTGTAAAGAATTAAAAATAAGTTTAATTGTTCAAGCTCGGTAAACAAATGATTAACCCCCCCTCCCCCTCTCAGTTGTTCAACAAATGGGGATGTCAATTTCGAGTCTCAACATTCCCCCATGCCAAAATCATTGCATGTCCTCATTTAACTAAAAACAAACCCAAAATTTTTCAAAACTTGAGATTGTGTTCTTTACTTTGTTGGATCAATGATGTTGATGGTTGAAGCCTCTTCTTTCAGCTCCCTTTTGATGACCCTAACGTATTGTAGGAGTCATAATACCTTCTTGATCTTGTTAGAAGTCTCTTGATGTTCATATTGAAGTTGTTGGCTGGTTGCTTTCAATTGCTCATTTTTCTTTTTGATATACCTATCCAAGAGTTGGTATTCCTTCACTTCTTGTTTGAGTTCCTGATTTTATTTTTGCAATTCCCCAATCTTTTTCTTCATTTTTTCTTTTGTCAAGGTCTTTATTGACTCCATCATTACTGGTTGGATGCACTCCCTTTCCTCGACTTCCTCCCTCATCCCACATAAAGTAATAGTGGCTTTCTCCTCGGTCAAACTAGGGATGTCATCTGGGACTAAAAAATCCTCGGAAGGGGAGGTAAGATCGATTGGATCTTCCTGTGTATGAGGACTGACTATTGTTTTTTCCTTCTTTTCCATGCTCCTTGTGGTTCTTTTACAAGGAGATACCGGATCAGGGGTTCTCACAGGCTTCCTTTTCTTCTTTTCTAATTGTGAAATGGTAACAGGGGATTGTGCCATAGACTGTTTACTTTTAGTTTGTGAGCTATGATTCCCTTTCTTCATCATTTTTGTCTGATGGCCCTCTTTCTCAACTTCCACCATTGAAGTCTCCTCTACTAATTTGTTTTTACCTTTTGATTCGGAGCTTTTAAAAGTTTTATTGATTGTGGAAGAGGACCCTGCTTTTTCATGTTGGCTCACTTCCCTAGATGATGGTGGAGTTGTCTTATCCTTCTTTCCCTTTTGCTTTTGAGGTTCCTTATTTTTCTTTGGAGCATGTTGGGTTTCCTCCATAGGTTTGTTTTCCATGGGAAGATGTTGATTGATAAGGGTTTTCCAACTAATCCCGTGTTTCCTAAGTTCATGTAAAACTAGAATTTTAATGAGACATTGATGGTAAATGCTAGGCTTCTCAGTTTTGGATATGGATTTAACACCTCTTACCATTTTGTTCAAACTTATCCATAGAAAATATGGGAAATCGATTTCAGGGCCTCCTTCAAAATGTAATAGAAGCCTAAGATGATATATGAAGGTCACAGCATACCTTCCCTCACAAGTGACGAATCGTTTAAGACTAGTAATCATTGGATGATACTCCTCCTTGATATAATTCCTAGGGATCCCCTTTTTCCAGTCAGGGTGTTGATGATCTTCTTTCAAGAATCGTTGGCACATTTCCTTGTCGATTCCTACACCTTTGAAGTATTTGGCTCCTTTGTTAGGTAATCTTGTGACCTCCCTTAAGGTTGCTTCATTGATTGTCAGTTGTAGATTGCCTATATATGAAATCTCTCCATTGTAACTCTGAATATATTCGTGAGATATCTTCTCGTGCCATCCTGTGAATTTTTCCAAAAATGGCATCCATCTTGATCTAGCATATTTTTCTTGACATAATTGGAACTCCTCAGTTTCCCTATAAATTTGGAAGACCGGTTTGTGTCTACTAACGACCATCGTTATAAGCTGTGAGAAAAGGATCGGGCTATAGCACAACGGTTTGGTCAATTAATGAGGGTAAGAGTTTGGTACCGCAAAGGAGTAGGCTCAGGACTGGAGAAAGCTCATGACAAGGGGGAATATGGTGATGTTGTTGATAATGTGAATGGTGAGTTTAAGTAAGGATGCCGTAAGGAAAATTTATGACCAGGCGAGGCTTATCTGGATGGCTTCGCCACCAGATAAGAAATTTCATTTCTACCCATTACTGTAATGATGAGGACAAGACGTTGGGTGTCAAAGTATCATTTTGGGATAGGTGATTGGACTTTACGGTGGTGAATTTGATGTTGGATTATGGTTCATGACATAAGATAGGTTCGTGAATTGCTTAAGGATGAAATATATTCGTGGCTTATCATTGCTAGACATGCTTCATATTTTGATATGATTTTGCCCTTAACCATGTTCAAGAGCTATGAGAGGATTGATTAAGTTTGGGCATATGGGTATGAGGGATAGGCGCATGGGTTTAATACTAAGGTCATAAGATCTAGTATATATTTTCATACTTATTGTAGTTTTATGAGCATAGGAAAATAAATACCATGTTACCTTTGCTTGTACCTTTGTATGATTAATACCCATAGCATGTGCGACTACTTGTAAATTGTCATAATTCATCCCTTTAGACTGAAGTTTCTTGAAAACTTGGTATGGGAATATCCTGTACTTCTTTTATTCTGTGCTTCTTTTCTTTTGTATTTGGTTCTGCAGGGTGATCATGTGATTTTGAAAAAGAGTTATGAAGGGGTTCTTTGACCTTCCCCCATGCCGAGGATGTTGTATATCTGTATGCAAGAAGATTCAACATTTTATATCAGAATGGAGAAAAGATGATAAGAGAAAAAGAAACCAATCAAATTCCAGAAGTACATTTCTCACCTAGCATATGATCTAATACCTAAAAAGTGAAATTTCCCTTCTTTTGATGGATTATTGACAAAGGTAGCATTCAACAATGAAATAGGAAATATTTATATGTTTTCCAGAAGAACATATCCCACCTAACTTGCTTCAGAGATTTACTATTATTGGATGTTTATAGATAAATTTTGCAGTATAAGTAGATTAGACTCCCTAGTTAGGGCTCCACTCTTAAGAAGTTTCCTTCTTAGGTAATGTAGGCTTTAGATGTCAGATTGGTAAGTTGACTTAGGGTGATTCTCAAATGGACATTTGCTTGAAGTAATTATGTTTTTGATTAATCTGGAGTTTGCATCTCATGAAAGCCAATAGTGACCTTTGCTCTATTTGTTTTGGATAACAAAAGCCACAATTAAGCGCGCTTGAGCCAGAGGCGTCTCGGGATGGGTGACCATCTGGGAAGTCCTTGTTACTAGGTGCAATCCTCGAAAGTGATGATTGATGCTATGCGATTCATTTCATTGGTTTCAATCCAATTTATTCACCCCTGTGAGCATCACCCGATGCAATGAGGGCTAAGTGGACTATTCAAATCATGAGAATTATTGGTCAGTTGAGACTAATATTCATGGATATGGGTCATAGATTAATGACTTACACTACGCAGTTAATCCCAAAAAATGATATCTAATATGTTGCACTACGAAAGCCCCTCTATGCTTAAATAATAAGAGTGAAGGGAGCTCTAACTGTATAGTTCATAAGGTACAATACTTGCTAAGGTTTTGCAAATGGGGTAGCAAGCTAAGTGGGCTTGATTGTGGGGAAAACTCCATAGTTAAGCACACTTGAGCCAGAGGCATCTTGGGATGGGTGACCACTTGGGAATTCCTTGTTACTGGGTGCAAGCCCCAGAAGTGATGATTGATGCTATGCGATTCATTTCATTAGTTTCAATCCGATTTCTTCACCCCTGTGAGCATCACCCGATGCAATGAGTGCTAAGTGGACTATTCAAATCATGAGAATTATTAGTCAGCTGCAACTAATATTCATGGATATGGGTCATAGATTAATGACTTACACTACACAGTTAATCCCGAAAAATGATATCTGATATGTTGCACTGTGAAAGCCCCTCTATGCTTAAATAATAAGAGTGAAGGGAGCTCTAACTGGATAGTTCATAAGCCACAATACTTGCTAAGTTTTTGTAAATGGGGTAGCAAGATAAGTGGGCTTGATTGTGGGGAAAAATACACAGCTAAGCGCGCTTGAGCCAAAGGCATCTTGGGATGGGTGACCACCTGGGAAGTCCTTGTTACCGGGTGCAAGCCCTGGAAGTGATGATTGATGCTATGCGATTCATTTCATTGGTTTCAATCCCATTTCTTCACCCCTGTGAGCATCACTCGATGTAATGAGTGCTAAGTGGACTATTCAAACCATGAGAATTATTGGTCAGTTGTGACTAATATTCATGGTTATGGGTCATAGATTAATGACTTACACTACGCAGTTAATCCCAAAAAATGATATCTAATGTGTTGCACTGCGAAATCCCCTCTATGCTTAAATAATAAGAGTGAAGGGATATCTAACTAGATATTTCATAAGGCACAATACTTGCTAAGCTTTTGCAAATGGGGTAGCAAGCTAAGTGGGCTTGATTGTGGGGAAAAATCCACAGTTAAGTGCGCTTGAGCCAGACGCGTCTTGGGATGGGTGACCACCTGGGAAGTCCTTGTTACCGGGTGCAAGCCCTAGAAGTAATGATTGATGCTATGCGATTCATTTCATTGGTTTCAATCCCATTTCTTCACCCCTATGAGCATCACCCGATGCAATGAGTGTTAAGTGGAATATTCAAATCATGAGAATTATTGGTCAGTTGTGACTAATATTCATGGATATGGGTCATAGATTAATAACTTACACTACACACTTAATCCCGAAAAATGATATCTAATATGTTGCACTACGAAAGCCCCTCTATGCTTAAATAATAAGAGTGAAGTGAGCTCTAACTGGATAGTTCATAAGGCACAATACTTGCTAAGGTTTTACAAATGGGGTAGCAAGCTAAGTGGGCTTTATTGTGGGGGAAAATCCACAGTTAAGCGTGCTTGAGCCAGAGTCGTCTTGGGATGGGTGAGCACCTCGGAAGTCCTTATTACTAGGTGCAAGCCCCAGAAGTGATGATTGATGCTATGCGATTCATTTCATTAGTTTCAATCCCATTTCTTCACCCCTGTGAGCATCACCCGATGCAATGAGTGCTAAGTGGACTATTCAAATCATGAGAATTATTGGTCAGTAGCGACTAATATTCATGGATATGGGTCATATATTAATGACTTACACTATGCATTTAATCCTGAAAAATGATATCTAATATGTTGCATTGCAAAAGCCCCTCTATGCTTAAATAATAAGAGTGAAGGGAGCTCTAACTGGATAGTTCATAAGGCACAATACTTGCTAAGGTTTTGCAAATGGGGTAGGAAGCTAAGTGGGCTTGACTGTGGGGGAAACTCCACAGTTAAGTGTGCTTGAGCCAAATGTGTCTTGGGATGGGTGACCACCTGGGAAGTCCTTGTTACTGGGTGCAAGCCCTAGAAGTGATGATTGATGCTATGTGATTCATTTCATTGATTTCAATCCCATTTCTTCACCCTTGTGAGCTTCACCCGATGCAATGAGTGCTAAGTGGACTATTCAAATCATGAGAATTATTGGTCAGTTGTGACTAATATTCATGGATATGGGTCATAGATTAATGACTTACACTACACAGTTAATCTCGAAAAATGAATTTTTAAATCAGACAAGTATAAATGAGACATTTCTCAACTAGAACCCACTGCCAGCAAGCCTGTTCAGTGCTTCGGTGGGGTAGTTATGATAATTAGTGAGAGGTGCCTTTCCCAGGCAGAATGCCTCATTTCCAACAGGCCTATTCAGTACCCTGATGGGTTTTCCTAGTCGTACCATAGACCGGTACCCCCTGCCAGTAGACCTGTTCAGTATCCCAATGGGTTAGTCTCTTAAACACTTTTTCCATCAGAGGATTCTTGTCCATAGTCACCTATTTTGGTTTTTATTAAAGAGTGCTTTGCACTGTGACAGGGGAGGCTCGTCTAAAAACCCTTTTACAGGCTGGGATGGTATTGGGTTGGAAGGCATATACTCTTCTTTTGGATGTGTTTTAAATATTTGTCTGAAGGAAAAATAAACTTTTATGCGCATTATTTCTTTAGAGTGATCCAGATGTATAATTTTCTCTGAATTTTTCCATAAGAGAATGACCTAAACTTTCCTTAGGGTACTGGTACATCCTCTTCCATAAAAATTTTGGTAGTGTACCCATGGTAGAGAGTGTTCACATACTCATATGCTACTCTTTAATAAGATAATCCAATCAATACTATTGAAGTCTGGTTAGGGTGAGATAGTTACTTATAGGCTAATATATTTTTTTGCTTTAAATCATGCTAAAATACTGGGTAAAGGCAACTTCTAGTCTTTGAAGCGGATTATGGTTCTTTGAGCAATCATAGGTAAGGATTGTGTCCCTCTTTTATTTTGTTTTTAAGCAATAGAACCAAAAGAAATTATAATACTTTTTAGCAACAGAACCAAAATAAATTAAAATACCTCTTAGCAACATAACCAAAAGAAATTATAATACTTCTCTTTAGTTGTCAACAGAACCAAAAGAAATTATTGCTTCACAAGGGTTGTCATTGACTTCTTGGTACCAACTTAAGTGTTTGTTTGCATGGCTTCGTACTTCAGATTAATTGACATAATATTTTGAAGTATGCGTAGTATGCTTTGTCAATTAGGTAATGTGTCTTGATAGTACTGTAGAAGGACAGACTTCCGGTACTAGACTGGTTCCGAACTGCTGGTACCAGACTGCTGGTACCGGACCAAAACAAAATTTCTGGTACCGAAGCAGAACAGAATATTGTTGATGCCTACAAACTGGTGTTTAGCAAGTCCATGAAGGATCA
Source organism: Picea glauca (assembly GCA_000966675.3). Classification (NCBI taxonomy): domain Eukaryota; kingdom Viridiplantae; phylum Streptophyta; class Pinopsida; order Pinales; family Pinaceae; genus Picea; species Picea glauca. The sequence goes on from JZKD02S1742483.1 coordinate 195,656, forward strand.
AATAAATTATAGAAATTTACTTTAAAAAAAAAAGAGAAAAACTGTGAAAGTAAAACAAAAGGAGGTAAGAATCTCTTGTTACCTTCATCTCATTAACAAAATTCGATCCACACCTATGTACAAAAATTTCAAATAAACAAATCAATCAATGTGGATCAGTAGTAGGGTCTCCTTCCTTACTGATCATCTGCATATCTGAATTATGTACTATATGAGTCAGGAATTATTCTTTTGACAGGGGTTTGTTGTAAACTCGCAACCGGTGACCATTCACAAGTAGTGGTGTTTGTTGTTCATCAATTGTATTTATATTGATTGAACCATTATCTTAGACAGTGTTAATTTCGTAAGGTCCCATCCAACGGGTAGTTAAATTACCTTTGAAGTTCTTGAATCTGTTGTCATACAATAGGGCCCAATCTCCTTGTTGAAATTTTTTCATTTTTAGATACTTTTCATGCCATTTTGTTCTTTGTTCTTGAATGAGGGTAGTTCTTTGAAGTGATTCCTACCTGGTTTCATCCAATTCATTAAGTTGCAAGAGTATTTATTGTTGGGCTTCATCCAAGTTCATGCCAACTTGTACTACAATCCTGAAGGTTTTGATCTGGAATTCTATGGGAATAAGCACTTGCTTCCCATACACCAAATCATAGGGTGTATGTCCTGTTGTATTCCTCCAGGTGATTCTATAAGCCCATAAGGATTCTCATAATCCGTCAGCCCAATCCTTATGGTGCAGATGTATTGTTTTGGTAAGAATGGACTCAATAACTTTGTTGGTAGATTATACTTGTCCATTTTCCTGTGGATGGTAGGATGTAGATTTCTTGTGTTTGATTTGGTACTGTTCTGTAACATCTTTGACTAGATGAGAGATAAATTGAGTTCCTTGATCAATCACGATTTCTCGCGGTACACCAAATCTAGTAAAGATATCATTAAAAAGGAAATCTACCACTAATTGTTCACTTGCAACTGGTAAAGCTTTTGCTTCAACCCATTTAGTCACATAGTCAGTGCATACAAGTATATACTTTTTCTTTTTAGATGCAGGGTTAATGGGCCTTACAAAATCTAATGCCCATTTCTCGAATGGTTCAATGACTACTTAGGCTTGAAGTGTAATTTTGTCTCATGCAGTAGGCTTACCCATTCGTTGGCATTCACCACAATTGGATACATAGGTTTTAGCATCTCTGAAAATATGGGGCCAGTAGTAAGCAAATTGCAGGACTTTGTAAGCTATCCTCTTGTCAGTGAAGTGTCCTCCACAAGGACCATCATGGCAGGCTTGCAAAATATCATGAATTTCATCTTCCCTTACACATCTCTTGATCACCAAATATAGTCCTATTTTGTAGAGGCAATCATCATGCCACATGTAATTTTCACTTAGTTGAATTAATTTTTGTTTTTCTCTAGGAGACAATTTCTGAGGCATCTTCCCTGTCAGAAGATAATTAGCGACATCTACATACCACAGAGTGAATGTAGAAATAGTAAATAAATTTTCATCAGGAAAGTTATCTTCTACTGGTGAATTATCTCCCAGATGAATCATTCTAGATAAGAAATCATCCACAAGATTATCTTTACCAGGTCTATCAATAATGTTGATATTAAACTCTTGTAATAATAAGAGACATCGTGTAACTCTAGGATTTGTTACAGGTTTGTTGATTAAAAATTTGATGGATGAATGATCAGTGTGTACAAAATCTTGATATCATGTAATATAGTGTCTAAATGTATTTATAACATGGACTACAGCTAGCAATTCTTTTTCTATGACCACATAATTAACTTCAGCTGGAGACAGATTTTTACTAACGAAGTAAATAGCATAGGGCATTTGATTTTCTCTTTGCCCAAGGACTGCTCCAAGGACTGTGTCTGAGGCATCGGTACATATATGAAAAGGAAGAGACCAGTTTGGTCCTCTTAATATAGGGGTAGTTGATAATTTCTATTTTAGAATTTCGAAAGATATTTGGCATTCATCATCCCACTTAAATTCAACTTCTTTAGATAATAATTTGAATAAAGGGGTAGCTAGGCTTGTAAAATTCGGAATGAATATTCTATAGTATCCAGCATGTCCTAAAAAACTACAGACTTCCTTTTGCGAAGAAGGTATTCTGATTTGTGTGATGATATAAATCTTTTCCGGATCAACTCTCATTCCAGAACCGGAAATGTGATGTCCCAAAACAATACCTTCAGTGAGCATCATTTTTTATTTTTCATTACTTAAGGAAAGGTTTGTTTCCTTACACCTAATCAAGAATTTTTCTAGGTTGGTCAATTCTTCCTGGAAGTCTTGTCCATGGACTGTAAAGTCATCCATGTAAACTTCCACACAACCATTGGTCAAGTCAGAGAAAATGGATGAGACAACTCTTTGAAAAGTGGATGGGGCATTGCAAAGTCTAAAAGGGAGCACCCTATAAGCATATGTGCCCCAAGGGAAGGTGAAAGTGGTCTTCTCCTTGTCTTCAAGTGATATTTGTATCTGGTTGTAACCACTAAGCCCATCCAGGAATGAAAAATACTTCTTTCTGGACAAGGTATCCAGCACCTGATCAATAAATGGTAAGGGAAAATAATCCCTATGGGTGGCTTTGTTTAATTCCCGGAAGTCTACACATATCCTTCACTTACCATTTTTCTTGGGAACTATGACAAGTGGAGATACCCATTGACTATATGAAATGGGGTATATGAGATTGGCTCGAAGGAGTTTTTGCAATTCCTCTTTTACAATATCTTTAAGGGTTGGATTCATCCTTCACTGAGGCTGTCTAACTAGTTTGATTTGGTCATTAGTGTAGATATGATGTGTGCATGTGTCAGGGTGAATGCCTTTCATGTCTGCATAATCCCATGAAAAGGCATCAAATTGTCTTTGGAGCATTTCAATCACTTGTGTCTTTTGTTCTGGTTCCAAACTAGAGTTGATGTAAAATGGTTTTCTTGGGCTAATCTCAACAAATTCAGTAGTTTCTTCCTTATCTAAGGAGGCTGGTGATAAAGTATATAATTGAGTGATATCAAGGTGCCAAGTTTGTTGAAATTCATAACTAAAAATATGTGACAATTCTGCAAAAGACCTTGGGTAGTCAATGCAATTTGTGTCAGCCAAAAATAATCTTAAGACTTGTTCATCTGATTGTTCTTGTATTCCTCTTACTTGTTCAAGTGTTAACAGAGGTCTATTGCAATATTCCTCTCCATAAGGGTTTTCTAACCAAATAGGTATTTCCTGTGTCGGTTGGGTAGGAGGGAAGAGGACAAGTTTTTGGCTATGTGTGCCATTGGATATAGTCATCTCACCAGACCAACAGCTGATAAAGGAATCTGTTGTGGCTAGCCAAGGGAACCCAAGAACCATAGGGTGTCCTGGTTTGGAGGATGATTTAGAATAGATGACTAAAAAGTCTATTGGATATTCCCAAGAAGCTAGAGTGACTGTGACATCATCTAGACTTCCTGCGGGGCTAATGACTGACTTATCTACCAACTCGATCATGGTTTGGCTTGGTCTTAACTAGTTGATTTGGAGCTTTTGCATAGTGTCAAAAGGCATTACATTAATAGTTGCACCCAAATCAATGAGTTTGTTTGGTAGAGAAATGCCATTAATTTCGACAATGACTACTGCATTTCTAAGGTCATTATATTTGTATGGCATTTCAGAAATAAATTCAGATAATTGTCCCACTACCTGAACAAGAGGAGGTTCCTTCTTCTTCCTTCCTGGTTTCTTAATGCAAAGATCCCTTATGATTTTGGCGTATATAGGGATATCCTTAATGGCTTGCAGCAGATGTATTTTTATGCACACATTTCGCAATTCATCTTCTATATCTCTGTGCAAGGGTGGGTCAGGTTTCTTCACTAATAGTATTTCGGGGTAAGGTGGGAGATTAATTTGTTGAGGTACTCGTACATACTGAGAAGTGATTGGAATAGGAGGACAATCCTCTTCTTCTGGAGGGGTGGTTTGAGTGTTTTCTTCCTTAGAATGATTATCATTTTCTTCCTAAATTATTACTGTAGGATCTGATTGGTTTACAACTTTCCCCGATCATAGTTGAATTTCATAGGTGGGGAAGGTTTGAACTTCTGTATTATGCACAGGGTGGGTGGGTCGATTATTGGGGTTAGGGATTGGCTGGGCAAGGATTGTTGTTGGTCTTGGAGGATTGTTGGCAGGTTGGTTTTGTGGTTGTTGATTGGCATTTATAGATACTTTCTACTATTGATTAGGGTTCAAGGGGGTTGTAAATTGTTGTTGTATAGGAGGTGGGAGTAAAGCTTGCATCTATGGTGGGTTGAATAGTAATTGGGAAATTTTTGCAGGGTACTGTGGATATGTAGGGTAAGATGGATTTCTATACATATGTCCCCTCTAACCTTGTTTCCAAGGTTGAGTTTGTTGAGGTGTCCATTGTGGATAGGTCACTGGGGAAGGACCCCATTGTTGTTGTTGATATTGTGTATTAAAATCATAAAATGTATTGGGATTTTGGGCTCTCCAAGGTCTTCTGGAAGGGTATGGTTTTTCTTGTGAGACTCCTCCTCCCCTATACATGGCTTGTAGCTAAAGCAAGGTTGGACACTCAGATGTGGGGTGTTCTAGTGTACACAAACCACAAATTTCTATGACATTTAATGGGCATTCTTTCTCATTGTTTGGGAAATGTTTGTAGAGTACTGTGGATATGTAGGGTAAGAGGAATTTCCATACATAGGTCCCCTCCAACCTTGTTGCCAAGGTTGAGTTTGTTGAGGTGTCCATTGTGGATAGGTCACTGGGGAAGGACCCCATTATTGTTGTTGATATTGTGTATTAAGATCATAAAATGTATTGGGATTTTTGGGCTCTCCAAGGTCTTCTGGAAGGGTATGGTTGTTCTTGTGAGACTCCTCCTCCCCTATACATGGATTGTAGCTCAAGAAAGGTTGTAAACTCATATGTGGAGTGTTCTAGTGTACACAAACTACAGATTTCTATGACATTTAATGGGCATTCTTTCTCGTTGTTGTTCTTCTTTCGGCATCTATGAAAAAATATTTCTAAAGCGGCTTCTTCTTCTTGTTTCCTTTTCAGTTTCAGAGTATCTAACTGGTTATTTATTGTGCTCAAGATGTATGTTTTAAATTTCTCCAATAAGTTTCCTAACTCAGTTGTGGTGATAGTCCCTAAGCTTTGTTTTGTATTTTTGCTAAAAGGATCTCTTGGTCCTTTGCCTGTTTTAGCTTGTCCTCTTGAGTATCTCCTACAGTAATCTGCAATTTATGAAAAAGGTTTTTGGTGTACATCTCTTGAACTCAACAAGTTTAAAACTTCTATGCAATCATCTTTGAGACCTTTCCAGAATATAGTTCTTACTACAGCTGGGTCTGTGGTGAATAGTTTTGACTTTTGATAGTTGTATAAGAACCTTTCCAGGTAGTCTTTAGGGATTTCATCTTCTGTTCGCTGCATTTTAAAAATGTCATTTTTAACATTATCCTTACAATAGTCTTGGTATTTTCGTAAAAATGTGTCTTTCATTTGATCCCAAGAAAGGATTGTATTTTCTCGTAATCTCATGAACCATCTCAAGGATGAATCTTTCATTGTAGCAGGAAAGAGATTAAGTTTTTGGGCATCGTCTAAGTAGTTATAGCTTCTACATGATATGTCAAACTCAAATAAAAATAAATCTGGATCTTTAGTTGACATACCTATGAAAGTGGGTAACGATGATAGTGGGATATTCTTCATGTTGATGTTTCTAGAGATATCCAAGATTGGAAACACAAGAGTCTCAGTCTTTGTGGCTGCATTTCCTTCTTCTTCTACCATTCTACCAATGGATGGTTCAAAAACTAGATTTTCTGTGTCTCCTAAATGTTCAATAGAATCACGTTCTTCCTGTCCCAATATTGATTCTTCCATTTTAGGTTCTCCTTCTAGAGCCTCGCTGGCTCCCCTTGAATTTTTTGTTGGTGGTATTTTTCCTGCACCAGTGTCAGTTGGATTAGTGGGGAGGGGGTTGTTTTTGAATCTTTGGAGCTTACAAATCTACCCTTATTATCTCTATATCTATGCATAAACTGAAAATTTGATTCTTTAACTGAATTGAAATCCTAATTTTATCTAGAAGGTAAGAAGACAACCTGGCTTCGGAGAACCCCACTCTAGTGGCCACGTGGCTCTTCACACATGTCTTAAATGTTTTATCCTCCTCCCTCAAGCAACCTCAAAAAAAAAATTATATAAATAATCTAAGCTAAAAATCACTTCCTACCATTTACAACTCCCTAGCAACGATACCAAAATGTTGTGTTGCTTATATGTTTAGTATAATTCACTCATTAATTATCAATTCGAGATTCGTAATCAACAGAGTTATAATACACTAGTAAGAAAGGTAATTTCTAATGTCACGAGTATATAATTAAATTAGATTATGCATGCTAGAAACAAATCAAAATAGCAAACTGCAATGCACTTTGGTTGTCTTTCATAGAGAGGCTCTCCACTCCATTATGGCACATGCAAGTATGAGATGGAGTTGGTTTGATAGATCAACTCTGTTATCTGACCCAGAAAACTAATTATGCAATCCACACTTCTGAAAGGGAAATCACACATCAATCATCAAGACATAGCATGGGTAGTTCAATAGTCAATATACTGAGTATGTTGTGGTTCATAATGTGTTGTTGTGTACTTCACTAGTTCTCCTTCAAATATGTCTGACCATTGCTGCCAACATTCATGTCTAAAAACCAAATTCATAGAAATAGAGCATATGCAAAAACAGAGCAAGTAAAGATCTCTAAACAATTATATAATGGAAATCCTAGTCTACGTTGTATTGCTATCATCTAACAGAGTTAAAGCTTCAGCTGATTTAATGTTTATACTACTGAAAACAAATGCTAATACTAATCTACAAAGATGCTAACCTTGTTGGGTGGTGGGCCCTTGCCACTTCAACAGATCAGCTAATGAAGTCTACAGTAAGCTTGTCTTCAACCCACACATCACTCTCACTCAAATCTCAAAACATAACATCAAACTTTTGTTAACAACTCAACTCATATTCAATCATAGACAATCAAGACATGGAGATAATTGACGTTCTTCTATTAGTCTTCACTCAGAATATGTCCTGCAATATCATACACTATTTCACATGTTGGTAATATGCTAACTCTCTTACTCTTCCACCATCCTTGCCACGACTATTTAATAGTCTTAGTCATGAAACACAAGGAGGTGAAATGATTTGCAAATCAGTCAAATACTTAAATTTAATTATTTAGTTACATCTTTTAGCTTCATCCTCATGACATGAAGTGCATGAAGATGAGAAAATCAACAAAATATTCTAACATAGCCTTGCTAAAAAAAATAAACATCCACCAATTGTCTTGGACGATCTGGAGCTAAACTTGGTACATTCAGTTCTCTATATTGGTACCGGATCGTGACAGGTAGATGGTACGGGATCACAAAAGAGCACAAATGGTGGTACCGGATCACAACAGTCCATGGTCGTTGGTACCGGATCGCAACACATGATAATTTAGTATCGGATGCGTTTGGCACTGGATTCGGACAGTGGCAGTGTTGGTGCACAAGTACCGGATAGCTGAGCTGGTAAAGGAAGGCTAGATATCTAGAGGTCAAAGATTATACATGGTAAATTGAAGCATTAGTACATGAAATATTTAATACCTTGACTTCAATAAACCACAAAATGCACGAATTAACCATACTTTACCTTATGACTTTATCACTGGCTAATGGTAGCGTTCTTGTCATTCACCCAAGCTTTAGGTAAGCCAAAAATGTATAGATGAAGAGTATAATAGGGTAATGGGGATGTCAATTTTGGGTCTCAAAAAGATCCTTATCGAAATGCAACAAAAATCTTTCCTAGAAAATATTTTCACTCCAACTATCCAAGTACACAAGGCAGCGGTAAACTAGTAAATATGGGAATAGTCCCCGTGAACCATTGAAGTGTTGGGAATGTGGAGAAATTCATCTAAGGAGGAACTGTCCATGTTTTAATTTAGTAAACATAATAGTTGTTCATAATTTGCAGGAAGCTTCAATGATGGGTGATGTAGGCAGAATCTTGCATCGAATCAATGCAGTCGTAGATGGTCAACAAGATGACCACTAGTCCTCTATGGTGTAAATCAAAGGAAAAATCAATAACACTAGAATTTTTGTTTTAATTGATCCTGGAGCTACGTTAATTTATATCACCCCTAGTGTGGTAGAGTCAAATAAAGTTAAGAAAATGAAACACGCAAATTCATGGCTAGTAAAACTAGCAACATGAACTAAAAGGAAAGTGGTTGACTTTATTTCTCATTTTGAGTTTAGTTTAAACGGTCAAAACATATGAACAAATATGAACATTATACCACTAGGATCTTATGATGTCATTATCAGAATGGATAGGTTGGAAAAGCACAAAGCAACATTAGATTGTTATACAAAGACACTTAAGTATAAAAATGATTATGACACTACTAGAACAACCCATGGTATACCAAAACCAATATCATTTAGACAAGTCACAACAATGCAATTCAAGAAATGCATAGGAAAGGGTTGTCAAGTTTACACCGTCCAAATAACGAACCTATTAGAAAAAGAAGATAAGACCAACTTGGAAGACTTTGTTGTTCTACGTGAATTCAGAGACGTGTTTGTTGATGAAATACCTGAACTTCCCCCTAGAAGGGAGATAGAATTTTCCATAGCCCTGTTACCTGGTTCATCCCCTATCTCTAAATGACCTTATCGAATGAGTTTCCCAGAATTAACAGAACTAAAAATTTAGCTACATGAATTATTGGACAAAGAATACATCAGACCGAGTGTATTACCATGGGGAGCACCGGTCCTCTTTGTGAAAAAAAAAATACGGTACTCTAAGACTATGTATCGATTATAGACAAATGAACAAAATGACTATTAAGAACAAGTACCCCTTACCTAGGATAAATGATTTGTTTGATCAAGTAGGTGGGGCCAAGATCTTTTCAAAGTTGGATTTATGATCCGGTTATCACCAAGTTAGGATAAAAGATGAGGATGTAAGCAAAACAATTTTTTGAGAAAGATATGGACATTATGAATTCGTAGTTATACCTTTCGGACTTACTAATGCACCAACCACGTTTATGTGTTTAATGAACAATATTTTCAGTCAGTACTTGAACAAGTTCGTACTGGTATTTATCGACGATATTCTAGTCTATTCTAAAACAAAGGAAGAACATGAAGAACACTTAAAAATAGTTCTGCAAAACTTGAGGAACCACAAACAATATGCTAAATTCGATAAGTGTGATTTTTATCAAAAGAAAATACAGTACCTAGGACATGTAATTTCTGCAGAAGGCATTGCAGTTGACCCTGAGAAAATAAGAGCCATCATGGAATCGCTGGTACCTAAGGACGTAGAGGATATCTGGTCATTCATGGGAATCACCAGATATTATCGCAAATTTATAGAGGGGTTTTCCAAGATTTCTTACCCTATCACATCATTGCAAAAGAAAGGGACCAAGTTTAACTGGTCATAGAAGTGCCAAGATAGTTTTAACAAGTTGAAGAAATTATTGACAACCGCACCCATTTTAAAGGTACTAGACCCAAATAATTACTTTACCGTCTATGTTGATGCGAGTAAAGAAGGACTAGGTGGTGTCCTAACTCAAGAAGGACATGTTGTTTGTTACGAGTCCCAGAAATTAAAGGAGCATGAGCGGAACTACGTCACTCATGACTTAGAATTAGCAGCGGTAATACACGCCTTAAAAATGCGGCGACACTACATAATGGGAAGGTTTTTTTTATTATTGATAGATAATAACGGTGTAAAATATTTGTTTAGCCAGTCGGATCTTAATGCAAGGAAAGCTAGATGGCTAGCCTTCTTGAGCGAATTTGAATTTGAGGTAAGACATATCAATGGGTAAGGAAAATAAGATAGCATATGATTTAAGAAAAAGAATCCATGAATTATTTGAAGTAAATGTCAGTAGAGAAGAAAGTGATCTGTAACAAAGAATAAGAACAACAAGTATTAATGACGAAAATTACACTAAGATAGTGGGAGAATTACAAAACACTACATTAAACTCAGACAAACCAGATCTTAGTATTGATAAAAATGGACTCTTACGATTTAAAAATAGACTTTAAGTACTAGATTTGGTAGAATTAAAGATAAAATTTTTGGATGAAGTGCATAAGAAATCATATTCTGGTCATCCAGGATACGAGAAAACAATATCACTTAGGAAATTATTTTATTTTCCTAAGATGAAGGGTGAAACAAAAAAATATTTGGCTAGGTGCCAAGACTGTTAGCAGGTAAAGGTTGAACACCAGCATCCAGTCGGCCTATTACAGCCATTACCAGTACCAGAATGGAAGTGGGAGACCATATCACTGGACATTATTATAGGTTTTCCTAAAACTCAGTAAGTCTGCACACTTTATTCCTGTAAAGTCTACTTTTAAAGCTATAAACATCGCTAAAATATTTATGAATTTTTTTTTAGACTGCATGGTATTCCTAAAATGGTGTTTTATGACACAGCCCTCCCAACCCGCAAGTCGGAAGTCCACGCACATAGGATCTTTCCTCTTCCACTGGCAGGAAGAGCTCTCAACAATTGACTCTTCTATTTCCCTTTCGGGAAATCTACACCCACAAATAAACTTGAGAAATTCCCCCCCTTTATACTTCAGGAGATTGGACTTCACGATTTCGTGAATCTTAATGCAAAAATTTTGGGACTTCAATTCATGAAACCCCGAAATGAAAATCCTCAGGCAAATCCAACGACCCTTGTTGGTTTGAATCTACGACTCTATCTCTCCTGAGTTTGAACCTTTGAAAACACTCTATGTAACTCCCCTGCTCCTCTGTGAGATCTGACGGCTCGCGAGACTTCGCGAATTCTCCATAGAGAATTTCGACCGTCCGTTTCTCTTCCTTCTCAAGGACTTCTGCAACTTTTTACCAAAGTGTTTTTTGACGGTACTTAACCTCCTGTGACACAAACTTGCGATGCCTTCTCAATGCTCCAATGCACAAACTTCCTGTGCTTCTCTTCCACACTTTCGAAGGCTTTATCCTTCTTGAGATTTTTCCAACTCCGAGGCTTAAGGAAGACTCCTGCACGCACCCCTTGCAGAAAATTCTTCAATTACTTCAAAGAATTGAAGTCCTTCGACTCTGTGCACTCCCTGCAACAGCAGTCCTTCAACAATTTCTCAGGTTCACAAACTCTGAGACTTTACTTGGCCTGCGCACTCCCTGCATGGCTCTTGTGTCTAGCTGCACTTCTGAGAAAATGAGAACAATTTTTATCTCTCCTGAGCTTTCAGAGACGATCTCTGACTTCTGTCAACGCACTCCTTGCGGACAAACTCCACTGCACTCCTTACAGGAATTTTACTCACTCAGACAGAGAAACAATTGAAACTCATTTCCTAGTCTTCCTCTCAGATTTCAAACAGTCAACAAGAAATCATTCATACATATAATAAAATCAATTGCATGACAAAAAAAGTAAAGCATTAATGACCATAACATTCAATAATGCTTACACAGAGAATATTTGGACACCATAAATCTGAATCAAAGCCTTTTTGTATTAATCCAGAACTTATGTATATGAAATCCTTCTACACGGCTCTCTTCTTCTTCCCTTCTATGCTCTCTATTGACATAATCCCTTTACAATACACAATGAGGGTGTCTATATCATGTTTCCTTCTTGCGCTCTAAAACTATCTAATCTAAAATTCAATTATATTTACCTTCATTAACTACTATAAATGACTTCAATCTACTATGGACGAGAGCAGATCGCTCAAGGTCCTTTTACATTATACAAGTGTGCCTCCACTTGATGACTTCATTAATGTTTCAACACATTTTCAAAATTTTCACTGGGTGCTTTTTCAGTTGTCTTTTATCTTTGCACTGGCTCGCTTAAGATGCTCCTGCATCATACTCCCTCGCTTGAAAATTTTCATGGGCTCCTGTCCATGAGCCTGCGCACGGTCTATCCATGCCTCTGAATCTCTACTTCATTCTCCCAGCTGGCATCTTCAACTGGATGGCCCTTCCATTTGACCAAATACTGAAAGTATTGCTTTCGCCTGGTCTTCTTGCTGACCCTTTTGTCCAGTATGCGCTCCATCTGTGGCTTTTCTACAACTAGCATTTGTTTTTTCCACTGAACCTCTGGTTGTTCATTTCCTGCTTCTGCTTCCTCAGCTTTATATGGGTACAAATTTGAGACATTGAATATTAGAGAAATTCCAATCCCATCGGGTAATTCAATCTCGTAAGCATTTGCCCCAAATTTCTTCAAGACCTTGCATGGTCCAACTTTCTTCATTTTCAGTTTATTATATGTTCCTCTCTGGAACCTTTCCTTCCTAAAATGTGCAAGGATCAAATCGCCAACTTCAAACTGAAGTTGTCTTCTGTGTTGATCTTCTCTCTGCTTATATTCCTAGCTCAAACTCTGCAATTGTTCCTTCACCTAGCTATGAAGTTCCTTCATCGCCTCTGCAAAATCTTCTGCACTAGCACTCCTAGCTGCAATCTGTTCTGAATCCATCAGCTCAGAAATTCCTCTTGGATGCATTCCATAGAAAATCTGAAACGGACTATGCCCCGTGCTTATGATAACTAAGTCGTTATAAGCAAACTCTGTCTGTGGTAATATGTTGTCCCACTGGCTATGGTGTTCTGTCACCAAGCTCCTCAGCAAGTCTCCTAGACTTCTGTTCACCACTTATGTTTGTCCATCTGTTTGAGGATGATAAGCTGAACTGAACGACAAGTTCATCCCCAGTTTTTTCCATAAGGTTCTCTAGAAGTGTCCTACAAACTTAGTGTCTCAATCCAAAACTATGCTTCTTGGCAAGCCATGAAGTCGAATGACTTCTTTGAAGAACAGATTCATAATGTGAGTTGTGTCACTGGATTTCTGACATGGAATGAAGTGTGCCATCTTGGAAAATCTATCCACCACCACAAAGATTGAGTCAAACCCTATTTGCGTTCTTGGCAACCCCAATATGAATTCCATGCTGACTGCATCCCACGGCTTCTCAGGTATGGGCAATGGTTGATAAAATCCTTCATTCTGCCTCTTTCCTTTTGAATGTTGAAAAATTCTACATCTGTCCACAAATCTTTTGATGTCTGCTCGCACTCTTGGCCAAAAATATGACTCATTCAACTTTGTGAATGTCTTGTCATGATCGAAGTTCCCGATCAATCCTCCACTGTGTTTCTCCTTCAACAAATTCTCCCTCATGGAGCATTTTGGAATACAAAGTTGATTACCTTTAAACAATAATCCTTACTGGATCATGCATTTTGACCATTGGCTTCTATCTCTGAGAATTGGATTTTCAGCTGCTTCGTACGCCTCTTTAAAATCTGGATCAGCTTGATACATCTCCTTGAGATCATCAAAACCCAACGTTTTGATCATGAACTCCTGCAATAGCAAACACTTCCTGCTCAAAGCATCAACAACTTTGTTAGTAGTGCCAGAAATATGTTTAATCACAAAAGTGAAATTTTGCATATATTCAACCCATTTTACATGTCTTTGATTCAACTTTTCGTGTTGAGTCACAAATTGCAATGCATGATTATCACTGTATAAGACAAACTCTTTAGGAATTAAGTAATGTCTCCATTTCTTCAATGTCTATATAATAGCATAGAACTCCTTGTCATAAGTGGAGTATTTCACTTTCGCTTCATTCAGCTTTTCGTTGAAGTATGCTATCGGCCTATCTTCTTAGCTCAAGACTGCCCCTATTACAAATCTACTTGCATCACATTTCACTTGAAATGTCTTTTGAAAATCAGGCAACACCGGGATTGGTTGTTCCGTGATTTTCCTCTTCAACAGATTAAAACTCTTCTGAGCCTTTTTTATCCAGTGAAAAGATTTGTGTCTCTTTTTCACTGTGTCCATCATTGGTGCACTAATTCCATTGAAATTCCTAATGAATTTTCGGTAGAAACTATCCAATCCGTGAAAACTTCTCACCTCAAAGATATTCTTTGGTGACGGCCAATTCTTGATTACCTCCACCTTATTCGGATCCATCTTCAACTTATCTGCAGAAATAACAAAACCCAAATAAATAAGCTTCGTAGTCATGAATGAGGATTTCTTCATGTTTATCAGTAGCGTTTCTCGCTGTAACCTCTGCATCACTATAGCCAAATGTTTCAGATGCTCTGCCTCCGTTTTGCTGAAAATCAGTATATCATCAAGATATATGATAAAATTTCCGATGAAATCCTTCAGGACTTCATTCATCAATCTCATGAAAGTACTCTTTGTGTTTGTTAGACCAAATGGAATAACAAGCCATTCATACAACCCTTCATTGGTTTTGAATGTTGTCTTCCATTCGCCACCTTCTCTCATGCGAATCTGGTGATATCCACTTTTCAAATCAATCTTCGAAAAAGAATTAGCCCCACTCAAACAATCGATCAAATCATCCATCCTTGGAAATGGAAATTTGTACATGATAGTTATTTTGTTGATCGCCCTTGAGTCAGTACACATCCTCCAGCCTCTGTCTTTATTCGGATTGAGTATTGTCAGAACAACACACGGACTCAAGCTTTCCCTGACCAAACCTTTGTCCAACAAATCCTGGACTTGTCTTTTGACCTCTTCATTCTCGTGCGACGTCAATCTGTACGTAGCTTTGTTTGGCAAACTAGCTCTAGGTATGAGATCAATTTGATGACTTATACTTCTAATTGGTGGCAACGAACGAGGTATTTTGTCCACTACTATGTCAGCGAACTCTTCCAGCAGTTCTTGAACCTCTTCTAGTAAATCATCTACCTTTGTGCTGGTCAAAACAATCTTTGGCTTCCTGACCACAATGAATTGCGGTTCCTCCTTTTTCTTAACCTCTATAAGAATTTTCTTCACACTCATAAAAAGTACAATGTTGCTTACTTTAGGTTTCACCTCCTTATCTTTGATTGGAAGCAACATGTGAGTTCTCTCATTCTTCTCTAGGGTGTATGTGTTCATCCTCCCATCATGAATCACATTTCTGTCATATTGCCATGGTCTACCCAACAATAAATGACAAACATCCATGGGAATGACATCACAAAGTATCTTATCATTATATCCTCCTATCTTAAATTCAACTAAACACTGTTTAGTGACAGTTACCTGATGTCCTTTTTGTAGCCATGAAACTTTGTATGGGCTTGAAAGTTCAATCGTCTCCAACGTCAGCTTTTCTACCATCTTTGTTGAAACAAGATTATCCGTGCTACCACTGTCCACAATGACTTTGCATACCCTGTCCTTGGTTTTGCATGCAATCTGAAAAAGTATGTTTCTTTGGACTGAACTCTCCACCTCCTTCTCTGGTGTTCAAAGAGATTTTCGCATCATTAATGATCTTCTGCCTTCAGCATCCTCTGCTTAAACATTCTTCCTTTGAGATTCGACAATGTGAGCCTCTCCACCTTCCCTCTTTTTGTTTGGACATTCATAAGACTTGTGTCTGACCTTTCCACATGTGAAGCATGTTATCACTCCACCTCTTCCTCTTCCTTTACCTCTGGTACGAGAAAAAATATTATTATCAGCATAATCTCCTCTCGGGTCAGTGTATTTCCCTCGTTGCTCAGTATATTGCCCTCGCTGTGAGAGTCCACCTCTCTCAGTTTGAGTCTGAGGTCTCTTCTAGTCTTCTTTAGGCTTCTAATTTATATCTTGGACAACTAATTTGCCCCTAGCTTGACTTCTGTCTCAGCCTCTTTGATCTTCTTTTCGGCTCAACTTCTCTTCCGCTTTTAGAGCCATTTGATAAGCATCTTCCACCATTCAGATGGTCATCATGCTCATCTCATCCTGAATGTCGTATCTCAGACCATTCATATATCTGGCAACTTTTTCATCATTACTTTCACGATGACCTTCTCTAATGTTCAACGTGTAGAACTCTTCAGTGTACTCCTTCACTGTCATCAACTTCTGTCTCAAGTTATGCATCCTTCAAAACAGAGTAATTTAATAATCCTTGGGAATGAATTTCACCTTCATCTTGGGAATGAATTTCACCTTAATCTTTGCGATCATCCTGTCCCAACTCTTGATCTTCTGCTTGCCTTGGCAGCGTCTGTCAACTTGTAGTTCATCCCACCACAATGTTGCATGTCCTTTTAATCTCGTGACAACATGTTTGACCTTCTTGTCCTCTTTGACATCTTCATAGTCAAAGCATGTGTCCAGAGATCTAATCCCGTCTAGAAGCTCCTCTACATCCAGATTTCCCTCATAAACTGGAATGTCCATCCTGGCTCTTGCACCCATTCTTGCAACAACTCTAAGCAAGTGTTCATTTGCTGCATCTTATACTATGAATTCTTCTTCTCCATGTCCAACTTCATCTTCGTTTTCAGACTCACTGACATCTCCAACATCAACGGTGCACCTTTGTCTTATTTCCATGTCCACGAGTCTGGCGCGTATGTCATGCAGATCTCTTTCCACCTCTGGATTCTGCATCTACCTTCCCCTTCCTCTAGACATCTCCCTATCCTCTGGTGGATAAGGTGTTTGTCTGTCCCTTCTTCTTGGCGGCATGGTGAATTCTCTTTTTCCTTGCTACAGAAAGCAAAGAAACCTTCTTGAGCTCTGATACCACACCTGACACAGCCCTCCCAACCCGCAAGTCGGAAGTCTGCGCACACATGATCTTTCCTCTTCCACTGGCCCGAAGAGCTCTCAACAATTGACTCTTCTATTTCCCTTTTGGGAAATCTGCACCCATAAATAACCTTGAGAAATTCCCCCCCTTTATACTTCAAGAGATCAGACTTTGCGATTTCGCGAATCTTAATGCAAAGATTTCGGGACTTCAGTTCATGAAACCCCGAAATGGAAATCCTTGGGCAAATCCAATGGCCCTTGTTGGTTTGAATCTACGGCTCTGTCTCTCCTGAGCTTGAACCTTTGAAAACACTCTCCATAACTCCCCTGCTCCTCCGTGAGATTTGACGGCTCGCGGGACTTCGTGAATTCTCCACAGAGAATTTCGACTGTTCGTTTCTCTTCCTTCTCAAGGACTTCTGCAACATTTTACTAAAGTGTTTTTTGATGGTACTTAACCTCCTACGACACAAACTTGTGATGCCTTCTCAATGCTCCAATGCACAAACTTCCTGTGCTTCTCTTCCAGACTTTTGAAGGCTTTATCCTTCCTGAGCTTTTTCCAACTTCGAGTCTTAAAGGAGACTCCTGCACACACCCCTTGTGGCAAATTCTTCAATTACTTCAAAGAATTGAAGTCCTTCGACTCTGCGCACTCCCTGCAGCAGTAGTCCTTCAACAATTTCTCAGGTTCGCAAACTTTGAGACTTTACTCGGCCTACACACTCCTTGCACGGCTCCTGTGCCTAGTTGCACTTCTGAGAAAATGAGAACAATTGTTATCTCTTTTGAGCTTTCAGAGATGAACTCTGACTTCTGTCAACGCACTCCTTGTGGACAAACTCCACTGCACTCCTTGCAAGAATTTTACTCACTCAGACAGAGACAATTGAAACTCATTTCCTACTCTTCCTCTCAGATTTCAAACATTCAACAAGAAATCATTCATACATAGCATAAAAGCAATTGCATGACAGAAAGAGTAAAGCATTCATGAGCATAACATTCAATAATGCATACACATAGAATATTTGGACACCATAAATCTGAATCAAAACCTTTTTGTATTAATCCAGAACTTATGTACATGGAATCCTTCTACACAACTCTTTGTTTCTTCCCTTCTATGTTCTCTATTGATGTAATCCCTTTACAATACATAATGAGGGTGTCTATATCTTGTTTCCCTCTTGCGCTCTAAAACTATCTAATCTAGAATTAAATTCTATCTACCTTCATTAACTACTATAAATGTCTTCTATCTACTATGGACGAGAGCGGATCGCTCAAGGTCCTTTTACATTATACAAGTGTGCCTCCACTTGATGACTTCATTAATGCTTCAATACATTTTCAAAATTTGCACTGGGTGTTTTCCAGCCGTCTTTTATCTCCGCACTAGCTCGCTTGAGATGCTCCTGCATAATTTTAGATAGAGACGTAAAATTCACATCCACTTTTTGGAAAGAATTGTTTGTAGGGGTAAATACTAATTTGAATTTCAGTATGATTTATCATCCACAAACGGATGGACAGACCGAGAGGACAAACCAAATCATAGAGGATATGTTGCACATGTACGTAAGAACAAAACCAAGCAAGTGGGAAGACTACCTACACTTAGTAGAATTTGCATATAACAATGGGTACCAAACTTTGGCTAAATCGAGCCCCTTCGAGGTATTGTACGGCAAAAAGTGTACCACTCCAATTATCTGGGATAATCTGATTGAAAGACTCATGGTTGGACCAGAGATGCTCCAAGAAATGGAGAATACGGTAAGAAAGGTACAACAAAATCGAAAAGAGGCGCAGTACAGGCAAAAGAGTTATGCAGACCAAAATAGAATACAGTTGGAATTTCAAGTGGGAGACCATGTTTATCTGAAGGTTAAATCCCAGAAAAGTTCGTTGAAGTTAGGAAACTGTGCCAAGTTGGCACCCAGGTTTTGTGAGCCCTTCGAGATACTAGCTCGAATTGGACCCATAGCATATCAACTTGCACTTCCAGCTAATCTAAAAATTTATAACGTATTTCATGTTTCTTTGTTGAAAAAATATGTTCAGGACCCTAATAGCATGATCGATTGGAACTTGGTGCAGGTGGAACCAGAAGGCGAGTTCCAGGTGGTACCCCTAAGCATTCTAGATCAGAGAGAAATAACACTTCGAAATAGAGTCGTCACTCAGGTAAAGGTGCAATGGAAGCACTTTAGTCCTGAGGAGGCCACTTGAGAGTTGGAGGGAGATTTGCAGAAATCTCATCCAATCTTGTTCCAAGAAAGGAATGAACACTGAGGACAATGTTTCATTGAAGGGGGAAAGGATGTGACATCCCAGAAAATAAATTATTTTCGAAAATTGGTAGGAAAATTATTCCGTTTTTGGTAAATTCGAATTTGGATTTTTTTTTTTATTTATAGAAATTCTAAATTTTGAATTTGGTAATTGTACTTAATTATTATGACTATTGGGAAGAGATCTAATTTGACCCAACTAACTATTTGACTATGACACTTGTATGAAAACATAATATTTTATAATTATTGCAGGAGAACAAATGGAACAACCATGTTAAATTCAATTGACCATGACTCCATGAATGGGGAACATGTTGGAACTACCTCAGGGTTAATTTGTACAAGTGGCAAATCAGGGATTTGGCCATTGGCAGCCCCTGAAAATCAGGGATTTAGAAAGCTGTGAAAATTCCCAAGGGAGGGAAAAGACCTAGGCAAAAAGATGGTTTTTGATATATAGCATATGGGAGGAGGTAGGACCTTTCCGAGTATGCTGGGAAAAAGAACTACTGAGTACTTGTTGTTATGAGCACTAATTATTATGTGTGGAACAAGGAGAGGACTAGTGATAGAGGAAGACATTGCTGAAGAGGAGATTCCAAGTTCTCCCTCATGGATTCATGGTCAGGATAGGGGGTGAACCCGACAAGTGATTTGGCTGTCCTATTATACAGTTGGGAGGAACGTGATTGTTCCCTTTGTCTTCCCACAAACTGGTTCATATATGTTAATCTTTTCCTTCTATGTTTGCATGATTATATATATATATGATATAATGTATCTATTTGTGCTAAAGTGAAATATTTTCCATGGATGAAATCTGTTCGTTGTGTGAATTTTATAACAGATGACCAAATTTTGAAATTGTTCCTTCCGTAATTGAATTTCTAGGCAGAACTATCTATGTATAATTGGATTTGAACACGCATGTATATATGTATACGTTTATGTGTATCTCTGTAATTAAAATTCAAAAAATTCATATCACTTAGATGAGACTTCCTTTCTCGTATAACATTGAAGGAGGAGAAATACAAGACAGTATGGACCCTACAGATAATATATATATATTTCTATATTATATATATATATATAGATCTGTTTGCAGTTGGTACTTTGCATAGGCATTATTGATTAAACGAAAAATCAAATGACTGCAACCAAAACTCACTTATATAGACATTTGTTGTCATATTATACAAGCAAACAAAATACTCCAACAGGCAATCAACTACATTTCGTATAAAGGAAATACTAAATCAGAGAGTCTGAAACCCCTCCTTAACCTCATTACAGTACTAAATAAAATTGAATAAGTTTCACTGTTCTGATATGAGATAATACAGAAGTAGAATACTCCATAAGGACAAAGATTCAGAGATATATAAATGTCAGAAGATCATATGCTGATAGAACATTTAATCTTTGCTTTTCATTTGCACAAAATAAAAAGACCCAACTTGAAAGAATAACCACTGTATTAAGTGATTCACAAATTATTGAGTGATGAGTATGTACATACAAAACTGTCCACTCGGTGTTCGTTTCAGTGGATGACATAGAAATGGAAATATACAATTCATAAAGCTCTGTACACATAACATGCAATTGCAAACTCCTACCAGTCTTATAGAAACCCCTTTACAAAAAACTAAACACCGATAAAATGGTATATATATACATGTATGTATACATATAAATCTGCATATATAGATAAGCATTCTGGGAGTAAATCGCAAAATTGTATCCTTACCCTACCTTTACTTTAATAACTCAGATCATTTTATCTACTCAATGTTAGATCCAATCTAACTATTACAAGTTCAGAACAAAGAATTTCGGTGGTAAACACAAGAAATGTCGAAATGAAGTAAAACGATATAGTATTATAGATCTAATACAATTCGGTTTTCACAGTATAAACATTCAGACTTGAAACAAAATATTCAATCTAAACTACAACCATAGAAATTAAATTGCAGAGCAGGGTGAAACACGAACGATGATGAGATTCGATTAACTCAACAATCATCTCATTACTTCAAATAAACAGGGAAATCCTATAGATAAATCTTTGAAGGAGTCATACTTATAGTAACCGGACCCAAACTTTAAGTTTACAATGGGAATTTTTTCCCCTTTCCAAGCACGATAGGAAACTGAGGGAAACTATATTGAACGACTACATCTAAATTTGCAACCGTGACTTTTTGGACACCGTAAGGGTTTACAGAAGGAAACTCAAATAACTTTTGCAGGGAGCACAAGTATGAAACATATGAAATATTTGCATAGACGAAAACCTGGAAGAATTACCATTGACAAAGATTAGTAATTTATATACAAGGAAATTTTAATAAGAACACCAACATAGTGATAATGGTTATTAACGAACTATACCAAGACATTACTTAACTTTTGATTTGCGGCTCACATGTCTTTATTTTCCTTGTCACCTTCCATCTGGACAGAGACGCCTGGCCGAGGGCTGGTGGTACAACAACTCTCGGATGGGTACCCTCACATCAAACAAGGCCCATCATTAGCGATTCATATCAATTCTCGAACAACAAATAAAAACAAAGGAAAACAAAACTTTACACAATGGCCACGATCTTAATGAATTGCAGTGATACAATGTCAACTTTCATTCTAAATCCATAAATGGTACGAGGCATGCCATGCGAAATATGGAACAAGTTCCTCATACAGAACAGGGACTATACCTAACTGGTGGAGTCTAACATTTCCAGAATCCCTTTTGCCCAAAGTAGTTACAACTCAATAAACATTACAGAGACATTCCTTTTAATATTTCCAAATGGTTTGACCACTATACAAATAGTAAACCATATTTTATCTACAAGGGGATTGATGTACTGTAGGAAAATACCTCTGAACTATTCAAAGCGTAGGGGTCACTTTTCCCTTTGACCCAGGGTAGGAATCCTCACACAGCATCACAACTTTTAACTTCGGGGCCTCAACTTATGGGTTATAGAAGAATGATAGCAGAGGGTTACGAAACCTTAAAAGTTACAACCCAGACCAAATGATATCGACTGTTCCTTCCTAAAATTGAGAAAAGATACATTGTACTCTTGGAAGGGCCGAGTAAGGAATGACCAACTCAATAACCTCCTACGGAAAAGAAGACAGAGAGAACAGACATAGAGGGATATAATAAGGGAAAATTTGGAGCGTAGAGTATAAACAAACAACAGTGACTTAAAAACGAAGAATGGTTTTATGTTCCGAAGAACCACGTCTTTATTCGACCAGAGTATTGTGTTAAAAAGAAAACTTACCAGGGTAGTTAGGCTGTCTGTTCATCGACTCAAGGAACATCCATTGTTGATAGTCCACTCTACTAAAGGAGTAATACGCAGAGACCTTCGAAGAAGTCACAGTGAGCAACCTAGATGCACGTAAAACCTAATAGCAAACCCTACCAACTTAGTTAAATGCTGGGAGTATGTAGGACAGCTCGACCATGTGACGAGGCACAGTTGGCATGATGGGAATGGGCGAAGGACGTGTAACAATCCTCGTAAACCGCACTCACAGGTTTCCATTAAACATAAAACATAGAGCCTTAAATTACCACCTGACAGTTATCCGCTCTCTCCCATCAAAGTTAATTCGTGAAATAAATGTAGTATTCCGAGCTTGATCCATTGGTACACATACACAACCACGGTTTGGTTGTAGTTCGAGAGAAGACTCGTTAGATTTTCGTTTGGTTAAATTCGAATCTACTCAAGTTCTCGTTACTCAAACTCTGTGGGATAGGGGACAAGAACTTTAGTAACTTTTATTCGCAAATGGAACCCATCGAAAAATCGAAACGAGGATTAGAAACGCTAAATGCATTACCGCCAAACCTTTCTATTCGAATTATATTTATAGAACTCTATCATGGACATACATATATCTAGATATGTATAAATATAGGTATGATAATAAATTGTTCGTCTCATATGGTTAGATTAAATTCTTATGGCGCACAACTTATGGAATTCTCTTATGTAAGGAGAGGCTAGGAATATTAATCCTAGGTTTAGTCTATGGTATAAGCATGATTCACATAGTTAAGGGGGTTGGGAAAGTGAAAAGGGGATTTTACTAAGACTCCTGGAGAATTAATATTGTGGGTTCTTTAGCAAACCAAATAGATAGGCACATAAGTGGCATCTTATAGTAGGACAAATATGAGTATCTCACAAAATTTATAACCGCAATGAAGGATTTCTTCCATCTACCAATAAGCATGTAAAGTATAACTCGGAGAATTATGCCTCTTAGAATTTTGTTTTTTTATGATGAATTTGGGGTTCATTACAGAGTAGCTTACAAAAATTGCAATAATTGCAGGAATAAAAAAAAATTCCACCAACCTTATTTGAGGTGTTGGTTCACTAAGGAGGTATGGACTTCAATAAAAATATGTCTACAAGTATGTCACAATAGTACTAGCAGTTAGTCTGTATTGCAGATCCTTGTTGCTGCTATGAATCTATCTTAAATGTATGCTAGGTAATTAGGATGGTCACTCCCCCCTTCTTGTAGCACAAGGGATGTGTCAAAATATTTAAAGGTTTTCCCAGTGAAGAGATGACTTTTTATATCTCTTGTACTTGTTAGATCTCTTGGGCTTGTTATTATTTCATGTATAGGTAGTGGGGAGGATACTTCAATCAATGTAACAATGGTTTAACAGGTACTACCACTCATTGGAATTTTCATAATATAAGGATTAGTTTCTTTTCCAAAAAGAAGGAAAAATGTAAATGACACTCATTGGAATTTTCATAATATAAGAATTAGTTTCTTTTCCAAAAAGAAGGAAAAATGTAAATGAAATTTTCCCAACAGAAATCAGTGCACACACTACTTTAAGAAAATTAGTGATCTTACTCATAAACTTAAACTTATGTAGAAGAAATACCCAATTAGATTTGCATGACTGTAATAACTATCTACCACCAATAAATGACACTTGGAAGACTAGGATGTTGTCTAAAGCCCCTTCAAAAATAAATTTAAGTAATTTGCATTTGCAAAATACCCTAATTGAATAAGCATTACCTTCTAGTACAAGTTATGATTTAAACTAGGATTGGATCCGTCAAACCCTAGAAATACATATTCCATTAGTTCAAGTTAAGTGCCAAAAATATTACAACTATCCTTAATTGAACATATAGTTAGGTTGTTGACAAGATTTTCAAACCAACTTATCTAATACAAGTTAAATACATAATAAGCATATGCAAAAGGGTTGAAAATATTCTATGTGATTCACAAAATGCATGATATGGGTACCTCAAAACTTTGGAGTAAAAAACTCTACAATGAGTCTAAGGTTAATCCAATATATGATAAATTACTTTTGGTGGTATTCCATCATTCTCATGTTCAATATCCTAAATTAGATACTAAGTTATGACACAATTTCCTTCTCT
Organism: Picea glauca; assembly: GCA_000966675.3. Lineage (NCBI taxonomy): Eukaryota > Viridiplantae > Streptophyta > Pinopsida > Pinales > Pinaceae > Picea > Picea glauca. The sequence continues at coordinate 220,203 of JZKD02S1742483.1, forward strand.
TGTTCTAGCAATGGCACATTATAGACCCTCTTTTCAATACAATCGTTTCCCTAATCCTATCAAGTTTTGACATTGTGACTTATAACTGTTATGAAATGGCACACTCGAACTAAATTACACCTATTTAATGGGACCAAGATTATAAATAATATAATATGAATGTAAAATGTATGTAACATTAAGCAATATTATGTACAAGTGTGATATAGATTTATGAGCGGAACGAGATGAATAACAGATTGAATACCATAACACAGAGATACAGAGAACAACAACAAATATCCAATGAACAATAATTTATATCAAATAAATAAAATATGTTGAAACTGTAAAGCTGTAGAACTGAAACAACTTGCTCGAATAGTGGTATCTATCTCTGAGAAGAGATGTGGCTACTACGTACATCCGTCTGAGTAGAATGATTAAAATGAGGCTCTGAAGGCATTTTTAACATTACTTGTGAATTACAAAACCCTATACATCCAAAAATCTAACCCTAGGAGATGAAACACCAAAAGTTATGGGGGCCCCGATGGGTAAGTTGGTACCTCAACTTCCCGTGGTCGTAAATTTTTCAGACGAACTTCGTTTTAGGCCCATGATAGCCCATTGGAAAGGTATTTTTGAGAAATACACATTGGGTTGTAAAACTTTAAATTTGTCTACAGTTTCTCTGTGGCAAGCCAAAAAAACATTGTTTAGGGCCCTAAAACGGCTCTATAAGTACAAAAATATGTATTGACATGAAAAATTCTGAAATAAGCCAGTTGGATTAGGTGGGAGGCCAACAATATCCACCTGGAAGATGTGTAGGGCTTCATACATCCTCGAAAGTGTAGAACCCACAACTACAAAGAAGTTCACAAGAACGTGTTGAACTAGAAATTGTCAAGAGGAGACAGTTGGAATATGTGGGTGGCCACCAATATCCGCCTGGATCATTCCTTCCCCCTTAGCGAGCAATGGTCTCCATTGTGTTGAGTGACCCCATCAGTTGAGGTGACTTCTATTGAATTTTTCCCTAGGTGATCCACTTGCCTTGGCGTATGAGTTTCCCTTCCTTGACAACCCGATAAAGTTGGATCCTCTGTTGGAAAGTGCCCTTGACCTATGTGTCCACTATCTAATTAGTGCATCTCTATTTGATGAAGTTGTGGTTTAGATCTGTTGGTTTCAATTGTTTTGTGATCTCTGAGGTTTCCAATAATGGTGGAAAATATGGCCGAAGCAGGTCGACATTAAACATTGGATGCAATCCAAGGAAGGGTGGAGTGTTGATCTCAAAATAATTTCTACCCACAACCTTGGTGATAATGTAAGGCCCATAGAGAAGTGGGATAAGCTTATGATGGGGACCTGTAAGGTTCTATTTACCCAAATGTAACCAGACCTTATCTCCCACCTAAAACTGGTGTAGTACCCAGTGTTGATCATGGAACTGCTTGTACTTAGCATTGGATTTATGAAAAAACTCATGGACCTGTTGGCAGATGTGTTGAATCCGCTCAATGAATTTGGTGAGTGTTTCAGCCTCAGATCGAACATGAGGAGATTATACCTATGTGGTTGCAAGAGGTAGTGCAACATCAATGGGACCCAAGGGTTGGGATCCCAGCCCCACCTGAAATGGGCTATGGTTGGTGGAGCTATGGAGAGCCATGTTGTAGTTGTGATGAACATAGGGAAGAATCTCATCCCATGTACACAGATTCTTAGATTTGTACATACGCGAGATGTGCACAATCATTCAATTTCCAACCTCTAACTCGCCATCAGTTTTGGGGTTGAAAGCAGTGGATTTAGTGAGCTTGGTGTCCAAAAGTGATGAGAGTCACAACCAAAATGTGTTGAGGAACCTGTTGTCTTGATCTGAGGTGATAGTCTGTGGTATCTAAAAATGGACCCACACCTGTTCGAAGAAGAGCTTGACAGTATCTTCCACTGTGTTGCTCTTCTTGTAGGATGTGATAATGGCCATCTGCGAAAACTGATCAACCACCACAAATACACAATTATTGTCGTTCTTGGTGGACAGAAAGCCAGACATGTAATCCATCAAGATGGATTCCCAAGGCCTATCGTGAGAAGGAAGAGGGGTCTATAAGCCTTGATTATTGATGGTTGTCTTGGAAATGACACAAACAGTGAAAGATATGATACACTTGTTGACGACTTGTTGAATTTTTGGCCAATAAAAATATTTCTGTAGAATGACCACTATTTTCTCCACACCAAAATGTCCTACCATCCGACTGAATTGAGCCTCCCAAATTATCTTTGCATGCTCGCTTGTGGGAACACAAATGTGACACATATGGCATAACAACACATCCTGGATGTGAAAATCGGTGACATTCACTCATGTACCCAAGATCTGATAGGTGGTGGTGAAGTCAGGGTCACGTTGATAAAGTTGGGGCCACTTAGATGCCTCATGCCCATAGGAATAGATCACTGTGGAATGGGAGGGAGACTAAAGAAGTCAGCGACACTATTGATGCTCCTTGTTTTATACTTGATGTTGAGATGGAAATTTTGTAGGTATGTAGACCACTTTTGATGGAAGTCGTTCTACAACTTCCTTTGTTTCTGTATGAACTGCAGAGGATTATGATAAGTGTGGATGATTGTCTCCTTTCTAAGAATGTAATGTTTCCATTGACGACATGCTTGCACAATGAAATCCATTTATTTTTCATAGGTGGGGTATTTTTAGATAGTTTCTGAGAGTGTCTCACTATGGTATTCTACTAGATGACTGTGCTGAGTGAGAGTTGCTCCTACAACATAGTTGGAGGCATCAATCTCAATCTGGGACGGTTGTTGCAGATCGGGTAAAGAGAGTACTAGAGATAAGCACAAGCAATGTTTCAGACCATCAAATTCTTGTTTGTGTGCCGGCCCCCATGCAAAATTGTCCTTTCCACTACCCTTGGTTACTTGGCTGAGGGCCCATGCAATATGGGATAATCCCAATATGAACCTTCGATAGAAGTTGGCAAGTCCCAAGAAGCTCTAAATCTCGGTTAGTGTGGTCAGGGATGGGTAGTCATGAATGACTTGTATCGTAGATGGATCTACATGTACCCCATGCTCATAAAATATGTATCCTAAATATTGGACCTTGTTCATTCCAAAGGATCATTTTTCCAAGTTGGCATATAGCTTGTGTTGCCAAAGAGTGCCCAAAACCTTTCGAATATGCTGCATGTGCTCCTCCCAAGTTTTGTTGAAGATGAGGATGTCATCTAGATATACCAACACAGAAGAGTTGATGAAGGGTCTCAATAGATCATCTATCAATCTCATGAAATTTGTTGGTTCAATGGGAACCTAGTGGTAGTCATCATTCGAAGAGACCTTCTTTAGATTTCAAAGTTATCTTCCATACATTAGTTGGTTCGATAGGAACCTAGTGGCAGCCAGACTTTAGTTTAATATTTTTGAAGAAATTCTCCCCATTGAGTTGGTCAAGAAGGTCATCAATTCAAGGAATTGGGTACTGTTTCATGACTATGATTTTGTTTAATACTCAATAATCAATGTAGAGCCGCCAGGTCCAATATTTCTTCTATACCAACACAATCGAGATTCCACAAGGGGAAGAGTTGGGTCAAATGTTCCCATTTTGAAGTAACTCTTTGATCTAGCGCTTGATTTCATCATTTTGCATTAGTGAGCAATGATAGACTAGTCCATTAGGCAATGGTGCACTAGGAGTTAAATCAATTGGATGCTTGACTTGACAATGTGTCGGTACCCCGGTGGGTGAGGAGATTATTTCTCTATACTCTTCCATGATCCCATCCACTTGCTTCTACTGCAAAGAGAGGCTCTCTGTAGAGGTCACATATGTGGCGATGACCTTCTGCTTACTATGAGCATAGATCACAAAGAAGACAAAATTCTCGGTTTGTGAAATGACCTTACTACATTACTTAGAAAAGATTAAAGAAATAGCAGTAGAATACGATACCTCCAATATCCTGTACAATTGTCTACTCAAAGTAATAATAACACTTCGGGGTCTAGATTCATACACAACATGTTGATTCTACAAATATGGCTAGCCTAAAAGAACATTCCAAACCTCAAGGGGAGCAATATCACACAATACCTCATCTTTGAAGGGCTTGATGCTGTAGGGAATCCGACACTGTTGGCTGATGCAGAAATCTCATCATTGGCAAAGCTAGTCAATGGTGTAGGGTTGTGGGTGCGGTGTTATCAGCAGGTCCAGCCTCTTGATGACCTTTGTTGAAATCAGGTTCTTCTAACTACCGCTATCGATAATGAAATGGAGTGGAGTCCCCTTTACCCACATCTGTGAGTGAAAGAGGTGTTCCCCTTCCTCTGATTTTTCTGTTTCTCTTGGATATAATTTGGTGGTAGTGATAGTGGCACTGGGTTCAGCATCAATGATCTGCTTCCCATTTTCTGGATTTTATTCGGAGTCAGAATCTACCTCTGACTCATAAGATTCCATCTTGGACACCAGTGACTGCTTTGAGTGACATTTTTCGGTGTTGTGCCAAGGGATTTTATGGTACTCACACCACTTTCCCGTGTCCTTCAAATTCTCGTTACCCTTCTTGGGTTGTGGCTTGGATTGGTTGTCCTGAGAGTGGTCATATTTTCTCCATCCCTTGTTTTTGGTGTTGGGGCCGCCTTTTCCCTACTTCAGCTCTGAGAAATTTTCAAATCCAAAATCTTGCCTCTTCTGCATAAATTTATGCTCGATCTTGAAAGAATATCTATAAGCCACACTTAATGATGCGATGTCCATAATGCCCATTTCTGCTTGGATGTATCTATGCATAAAGCCACGGTATTTGAGAAGCAAATGTTGTTCAAAGTTTTTGATACCCAATTTGGTGTGCAAAGTATGGAAAATATTGGTGAACTCCTGTATTGTCTGGTCCATTTCTTTACACAGCATGGTCCATCTTGTGTACTGGTCCTCGTAGCTTTCAACAGGGTAGTATTGTTCATTAATGGCATCCATGAAGGAATCCCCAGTGGGGACGACCATAATTATTGCATATTCCTATGTGGCCCTTTGCTCAGATTACGTATCCCACCAGTCCTTAACATGGGGGACAACCTTAAGGACTGCAAAAGTGATCTTTTCCCTATTGGAAAAATTGTGGACCGAAAAATACCCTTCGAGAAAATTAAACCATTTATCTACAACATCAGTCCTTCAAATAATGGAATATCAAAATTTGCTTGTACCTTAAAGGGGGTTGCATGGCCTCTTGATGAAGATGTGTCTCATGTGGGAAGCAACCGAAGGATATGTGCAAAGTTGTCCATCATCTCGTTCTTTTGTCGTCCAAGGGCTTCCTCGAACAATATTTTAAAAGGATATCCTACTCCATCATCTTTATTCTCGTCTCCCATGAGTTGTGGTCAGGTTCAACATGACTGATATTGCAAAGGATCGACTGGTTCGAGTCCGAGCTTGTTGTACCGAGATCTTTTCGGGGACATGCACAAAGAAAAACAAATGAAGAACATATTTTTCCGATACCACTGATCCAGATTTATGAGCGGAACAAAATGAATAATAGATTGAATACCATAACATAGATATACAGAGAACATCAACAGATATCTAGTGAACAATAAATTCTATTGAATAAATAAAATAGGTTGAAACTGTAAAACTACATAACTAAAACGACTTACTCGAATGGTGGTAGCTATCTCTAAGAAGAGATATGGTTGCTACATGCATATGTCTAAGAAAAATAATTACAATGAGGCTCGAGAGGCCTTTTTAACATTACTCATGAATTCCAAAACGCTAGGAGATGAAACACCAAAACTTATGTGGGCCTCGATGGGTAAGTTGGTACCTCAACTTGCCGGGGTCGTAACTTTTGCATACAACCTCCGTTTTAGGTGTGTAATAGCCCATTGGAAAGGTATTTTCTAGATCTACACATTATGATGTCAAATTTTGACTATGTTTACAATTTGACAGTGGAAAGTAAAAAAACATTGTTTAGGGCCCTAGAAATACAAAAAGATGTACTCACATGAAAACTTCCAAAATAAGCCAGTTGAATTAGGTGGGAAGCTACTAATATCCACCTGGAAAATCTGTAGGGATTCAGACAACCCCGGAAGTGTAGAACCCACAATTACAATGAAGTACATAAGAATGTGTTGAACTAAATATTGTGAAGAGGAGCTTATTGAAATAGGTGGGTGGCCACCTAGATCAAAGTGATTCATTAAAGAAATTGTTACAAGAGGTATGGAGTGAAACCCCACAACTATCAAATCTTAATAGTGTGAAAAGCATAGTAGATGTTACAAGAGGAGAATTTCTACTTTATAAGGTTCTTGGTACCACACAATCTATAACCAAGTGCAAAGCCTTCAAAAGTCACTAAGATAAGTGGAACATGGAAGATGTCACCACTATCACCTAGGCAACAACTTCCCTCTCTTTAATGAAGGAATAGTATATCCAATACAATAGAGGGTTTCCCATTAACTATCAAATCTAACCGGGAGAGTGACTATTAGAACTACCACCAAGATAAATAAAATGGAAAAAAAGTAGCTAATTAAGACAAATTCCAGATTTGGAATCAAGAGGCTTCAAACCTAGAGGTGAGATACACCCACAAGTGTTTTTTAATATTGTTTCCAATGGATAAATAATTTTCCATTTCCATATATTGTTGTTTCTCATACCAAATATCGTAAATACATTGTTGTTGCTCATACTAAATAACATTTTTTTTCTGGTTGGAATTTGATGCTTTTATAAGTTAAATTTTAGGAAACATAAAACTTCTATCTGTAAAATTTAAGCTACTTTTGAAATTTAGCCAAATTCAAATTATTTATTTTTACCTAAAAACAAAACCTGTTTATTACAAGTTTAACCTATTCGTATACTTTTCCTCCGGTGCAAGTTTTCTATCAGTGATCGTATTTGGCATACGAGGACTCACAGATGATTATTAATAGTAATAATAATGAAATTCAACGTCATAAAATGATTCATGTACGTTTCCAAAATGTAATAAATCCACTCAAGTTTCGTGCCCCTAGCTGTATTGGTTCAGAAAAAATAAAAGTAAGTTGTTCCATGTTTCACAATCTAGGCGGGGTTAGCTGGTTTTGTGTCAACAATCTCAGTAGTAATTGCGAAGTTTCCTGCGTTAGTAGACCTAGCCCATTCCATTGTCGTCGGTTTTGCATGATACATTGGGACCGATCCTCTCGGTAATGGAGGAACTGATGGATCACATCGTGGTAACTTGGTTACAATACCCTTATCATCTGGAGGTTTTAATGTCGATGCCCATGAGGTTAGCAATAGCTCAAATTCAAGCAGGAACTGACGGATCACGTCATGGTAACTTAGTTACAATACCCTTATCATCTGCACGCAATAGTCTAATTGTCGTCTCAGTTTCTGAATAATTGTTTGACATAAGATCAGGCTTTCATTTTATGTGGAGTACTAGAGGTATGGACTGCTAGTCATGTCTATTTATTAGTTTGAATTTTAATCATGTATTTAGTGTTGTTTCGAGGAAAAAGCCTGTTGAGCTTGGGCTGATTTTTCATTTACTTGAGTGACTATAGGAGCTAAAACATTTGATATTCTTCTTCCTCTGACCTCAGGAACTAAACTCGAGTAGGAGACCTGAGTTGTTTGAAAAAGTATTTTAGTGCTCCTTAGCTCCCATCTAGGAACCCACTCTTCTGTATAGGTTTCCCAATTTAAAGAATCAGGAGTATCAATTACTTGTTCTAATCCATCTTGGAGTTGTACAGATATCATAAGACAAAGATTCTGTAAATGTTCTCTGCTTAGAAAGTCTCGAATAGAATTACTTGTTCCTTTGATATGCTCTATGGAAAAATCAAAATTGCTGAATAGGGCCTGCCATCGAGAAAATTTATAATATCCTGGATTCTTTAAATCTTTATTAAGGACCTTATCCATAGCTGCAGCATCAGTCCTTAAAAGAAATCTTTTATAAATCAAATAAATTTCAAATTTATGTATGGCATTTAAAGCAGCTTTAATTTCTTTGTCTAATGCAGAGTAATTTTTCTCGGCTGCTTGCCATAAGCCAGAGGTAAATTAAATAACCTCTTCTTTCCCTTTGTCTCTGACTTGCTTCAATACTGCTCCCCACCCAATGTTACTAGCATCAATTTCTACAATCTTTGGAAGATTGTCGTCAGAGATATGTAGAATTGGAAGATTCTTGATCTTATCCTTGATATTTTTCACAGCCTGAGTATGTGCCTCTGTCTAGGGGCTTGGCTCTTTCTTTAATTTGTCATTGAGAAGTTTTTTGTCCTGTGCACATTTTTTGTAAAAATGGCTTATATAATTTAAACTACCCAAAAACCTTTGCAGCTGTGTTTTGTCAAGAATCTTATCTGGAAATTTATCTGCAAATTCAACAACATGAGTCTGCAGAGTGATTTGACCATTATCAATAGTATGGCCAAGAAACTTGATTTGGGTCTGGAAGAGTTCAATCTTCTTTTTTTATAAGACTACGCCTGCTTGCTTGATAACTTGCAAAAGCGTCTTGAAATGCTTAAAATACTGATCTATGGATGAAGAGAAAACAAGAATATCATCAATGTATACAATAAGCCAATCAAAGTATGGCTTGAGAGTCTCATCCATTACTCTCTGGAACTTAGTTGTTGCATTCTTGAGCCCAAAAGGCATGACATTCCATTCATAATGTCCAGCAGGGACATTAAAAGAAATTTTAAATTTATCCTTTTCATTAATTGCTACTTGCCAGAATCCATATTTCAAATCAAATTTTGAAAAAATATTTGCTCCTGCAATTCTGGTAACAAGACTGCTTTTATTGGGAATGGGATATGTATCATCTGCTAAAACTTTATTGAGGGGTTTATAATTTACTACTAATCTAGGAACTCCCCTGATCTGCTCTGAATGTTTATTTACATAAAACCCATAACAGTTCCAAGGACTAGTAGATTTTCTAATTAAATCCTTCTTGAGTAGACCCTCAATTTCTTCAGCACACAACTTTTGATATTCAACATTCATTGGTATGGATCTTCTTTTGCAAGGCTTGCCTTGATAATCTTCTTTATAAGGAAGAAAGACTTCATGTTTCTTCTGTTTCCAAAAGGTAGTAGGATTTTCTGAACAGACTGAATTGACGAATGCTTCTTTTAGCAAGATAATTTTTTCTTGAATGTCTATTCTTTTCAATTGGTCTTTAATTTTGATTCCTGCCTAAAATTCCTTTAGTTCTCTTATTTTCTCAGTTTTTTTAAGGTTTAGTTGTACAACATCTGAGATCCTTGGGGTGGACACAAATAGAAGTTTGATTTTCTTCCCTCCTGGTGTTGTAATGAAATACCCTGGTTTTTCTGGTGTCACCGTGGTTGAACCATGTGGTCAGACTGCTGCAAGAAAGGGTGTACCAAGGATACAAGCAACAAGGATCTCTACTAAAAGAAATTTCAATTTAAGACAGAAGTCTTGGAAACAGAGAACTGCTTCTAGAATTTGGAATGAAATATCATTGGGGATGTTCCCTAATCCCACAACCATAGCCTGAGTTTTTTCCCATAGAGACACAGGGATAACATGATTGTTAATCATGTTTAGGTCTGATCCAGTATCAATGAGTGTCCTCAATCTAAAATGTAAGTCCTGAATTTTTAATTCAACCAGGACATGATATTTCTGATGCTGAATCTGAAGACTTTCATCTTTTTCTTCTTTCTTTTGTTCTGAGACATTTGCTATGCACTTCTTGATTCTATTGATTTCTCCTCCTATATCAGACACAGAAAGAGTTTGTACTGGACAACTCATAAGACTAGCTTTTTGAGGAACTAGTTCCTTAGATTGAACTGGAAGTCTTCTTTTGTTCCACTCAAAAAAGGATATATAAATCTTTTCCTTTTCCATAAAATACTTCCATGCTTGAGCTAGTCTAATTTTCTCTTGATTTGGAGTCCTTTTGGCAAATTCTCTTGACTCTGGATGAGAAAACAGATCCCAATTTAACATTTCTTTCATCCATTCTTCCTTTATAAAATCTTTTTTGCAACCCTTAAAAAGGGACAAATTTTTTTTAATCTTTGAAGAAGATGGTCTTCTTGTATCTCTAGGGATATAAGCTTCTTGTCTCAATTTGATTTTTGTACAAAGGTTATCTTGGATAACCAGAACATGAGAATCATGGGGAAAGGGGATGCCAGAGCATTGAGGATGTGGACATTGGTCTTTTGCAGTGGAGGTATGTGGAGGTAGATTTGTTCTAGGATTATGATTTGAATGCTCAAACTATACTCTTTCATTCTCTGTAAATGTTGAAAGAGTAGACAGGTTTATCACTTCTCCACAATCAAAACACTTTACTGCAAAAGGAGATTTCCCCACTTGGTTTGCTAAGGAATGGAGTGAAGGATGTAGACAGAATGAAGAAGAGGATATAGGGCTAGATATTTTACAAGAAGATGATCTAGAGAAACTTTTCTGGGGAAAGGAAATAATTGCAGAGTCTGATGTCTCCTTTATTTGGGCAGAAGTAATAGATCTTTGTATAGGTGCCCTTGGTATATCAATAACCCAATCAGTGGGAAACAAAAGGTTTTCCCATTTTATAGTACGGTGTTCCATTTTTTGATTTAAAGAGTCTGTTATAAATAAGGTGCTTGACTGGGATTCTTTGCTAGGGGTATGTAACACATCTGGGAACATGGTATTTGTATGTCTGAAACAACCCCTGGATTGGACAACTATATTTTTTCGAGTGGACTCCATGTCGAATCCAGTTGTCCTAATCTGCAGTTTAAGGATGTCTGCAAGATTTTCATCATAAGTATATACAGAGAAATTTGGATAACAGTTAAAATAGACTGGTCCATTGGATAAAGGGGCAACAATTCCTCCTATCAAAGAATCAATAAACTTATTGTGAGTTAGATCCCTAACTGTGCAGAGCACATAGGCATCTATCCCTTTATGGACAAGTGCATTTATTCTGATTCTGATGCATCCAAAATTCAGGAAGTTCGTTTTATGTTTCTTTTCTTCCTTTTGAACTTCTTTTGGATTTATAAGGGAAATTGTTTGCATAACATCACTATTTTTTTGTATCGTACTTATGGATTCTTTGAAAAAGACTATGATTATGGCTTTGAGATGGAACATATTTATGTCTTGGTATACTTTACTAGGAGGTATAGGAGGTAGTTTCCATGCTGCTTGGGGATTTATTTCGACTTCTTCTATATCAACATGGTTTAGACTCTGGCTTCTATTTAAGGAAAACATCGAATCAAGATTATTTACAGGGTCAGATCCAGAGGTACTTGTTTCTTCAGCATTTTTGACATCTCTAAAGGATACTGACCTAGAATCCATAGTATTAAAATCTTACTATTTCTGCACAGAAAAGCAGGGCGTTTAGTCTTATGTCTTCTCTAAATAAGATTAGACAGGCTCCTGGCCAACTGCTCAGGCAGAAACTAGCAATCTGATAATACTAAATTGGATTCTAAACTATACTTTACACACAAAGATACAAAAACTTTTAAACACAAAGTGAATAGCTATATCAGATCTAAGAGAGTCTGATATCATACCCAGGGCAAAAAGAAGGTCATGGCTCTGATACCATTTGTAAAGATGCTCTCCATGAACAACTTTGTCAAGGGCCTCCTCTGTCAGAGAATGAAGCTTGACTTGAAAATCTCTGGTCTCATGCGCAATCTCCTCTCACCATCTGGTCTTGTAGTTTCTGCTACTCCCGTCTGAAAAAAGCTTTGATAAATCCTGTTAAGCTTGGGCTGATTTTTCATTTACTTGAGTGACTATAGGAGCCAAAACATTTGATATTCTTCTTCCTCTGACCTCAGGAACTAAACTCGAGTAGGAGACCTGAGTTGTTTGAGAAAGTATTTTAGTGTTCCTTAGCTCCCATCTAGGAACCCACTCTTCTGTACAGGTTTCCCAATTTAAAGAATCAGGAGTATCAATTACTTATTCTAATCCATCTCTGAGCTGTACAGATATCATAAGACAAAGATTCTGTAAATGTTCTCTGCTTAGAAAGTCTAGAATAGAATTACTTGTTCCTTTGATATGCTCTATGGAAAAATTAAAATTGCTAAATAGGGCCTGCCATCGAGCAAATTTATAATCTCTTGGATTCTTTAAATCTTTATTAAGAATCGTATTCATAGCAACAACATCAGTCCTTAGAAGAAATCTTTTATAAATCAAATAAATTTCAAATTTAGGTATGGCATTTAAAGCAGCTTTAATTTCTTTATCCAGTGCAGAATAATTTTTCTCTACTGCTTGCCATAAACCAGAGGCAAATTGAATCACCTCTTCTTTCCTTTTATCTCTGACTTGCTTCAATACTTCTCCCCAGCCAATATTACTAGCATCAGTTTTTACAATCTTTGGAAGATTGTCGTCAGAGATATGTAGAATTGGAAGATTCTTGACCTTAGCCTTGATGTTTTTCACAGCCTGAGTATGTGCTTCTGTCCAGGGGCTTGGCTCTTTCTTTAATCTGTCATTGAGAAGTTTTCTGTCCTATGAACATTTTTTATAAAAATGGCTTATATAATTTAGACTTCCCAGAAACCTTTGCAGCTGTGTTTTATCAAGAATCTTATTTGGAAATTTATCTGCAAATTCAACAGCATGAGTTTGCAGAGTGATTTGACCATTATCAATGGTATGGCCAAGGAACTTGATTTGGGTATGGAAGAGTTCAATCTTATTTTTTTATAAGACTAGGCCTTCTTGCTTGATAACTTGCAAAAGCGTCTTTAAATGCTTAAAATGTTGATCTATGGATGAAGAGAAAACAAGAATATCATCAATATACACAACAAGCCAATCAAAATATGGCTTGAGAGTCTGATCCATTACTCTTTGGAACTTAGAAGGTGCATTCTTGAGCCCAAAAGGCATGACATTCCATTCATAATGTCTAGCAGGGACATTAAAAGCAGTTTTAAATTTATCCTTCTCATTAATTGCTACTTGCCAGAATCTGGATTTCAAATCAAATTTTGAAAAAATCTTTGCTCCTGCAATTCTAGTAACAAGACTTCTTTTATTAGGAATGGGATATGTATCATCTGCTAAAACTTTATTGAGGGGTTTATAATTTACTACTAATCTAGGAACTCCCCTGATCTGTTCTGAATGTTTATTTACATAAAACCCATAACAGTTCCAAGGACTAGTAGATTTTCTAATCAAATCTTTCCTGAGTAGACCCTCAATTTCTTCAGCACACAACTTTTGATATTCAACATTCATTGGTATGGATCTACTTTTGCAAGGCTTGCCCTGATAATCTTCTTTATAAGGAAGAAAGACTTCATGTTTCTTCTGTTTCCAAAAGGCAGTAGGATTTTCTGAACAGACTGAATTGACAAATGATTCTTTTAGCAAGAGAATTATTTCCTGAATGTTTGTTCTTCTCAATTGGTCTTTAATTATGATTACTGTCTGAAATTCCTTTAATTCTCTTACTTTCTCATTTTTTCTAAGGTTTATCTGTACAACATCTGAGATCCTTGGGGTAGACACAAATGGAAGTTTGATTATCTTTCCCCCTGGTATTGTGATGAAATACCCTGGTTTTTCTAGCGTCACCATGGTTGAACCATGTGGTGAGACTTCTGCAAGACAGGGTGTACCAAGGATACAGGCAACAGGGATCTCCGCTAGAAGGAATTTCAGCTTAAGACAAAAATCTTGGAAACAGAGAATTGCTTCTGGAATTTGAAATGAAATATCATTGGGGATGTTTCCTAATCCCACAACCATGGCCTGAGTTTTTTCCCATAGAGACACAGGGATAACATGCTTATTAAGCATGTTCAGGTCTGATCCAATATCAATGAGTGTCTTCAATCTAAAATGTAAGTCCTGAATTTTTAATTCAACCACGACATGATATTTCTGGTGTTGAACCTGAATACTTTCATCTTTTTCTTCTTTCTTTTGTTCTGATACATTTTCTATGGACTTCTTGATTATGTTGATTTTTGTTCCTATATCAGATACATAAAGAGTTTGTACTGGACAGCTCATAAGACTAGCTTTTTGAGGAACTAGTTCCTTAGACTGAACTGGAAGTCTTCTTTTGTTCCACTCAAAAAAAGATATATAAATCTTTTCTTTTTCCATAAAATACTTCCATGCTTGAGATCTACTAATTTTCTCTTGATTTGGAGTCCTTTTGGCAAATTCTCTTGATTCTGGATGAGAAAACAGATCCCAATTTAACATTTCTTTCATCCATTCTTCCTTTATAAAATCTTTTCTGCAACCCTTAAAAAGGGACATAAATTTTTTAATCTCTGAAGAAGATGGACTTCTTGTATCTCTAGGGATATAAGCTTCTTGTCTCAATTTGATTTATGTACAAAGGTTATCTTGGATAACTAGAAAATGAGAATCACGGGGAAAGGGGATGTCAGAGCATTGAGGATGTGGACATTGGTCTTTTGTAGTGGAGGTAGGTGGAGGTAGATTTGTTCTAGGATTATGATTTGAATTCTCAAACTATACTCTTTCATTTTCTGTAAATATAGAAAGAGTAGACATGTTTATCACTTCTTCACAATCAAAACACTTTACTACAAAAGGAGATTTCCCCACTTGGTTTTCTAAGGAATGGAGTGAAGGATGTAGACAGAATGAAGAAGAGGATATAGGGCTAGATATTTTACAAGAAGATGATCTAGAGAAATTTTTCTGGTGAAAGGAAATAATTGCAGAGTCTGGTGTCTCCTTTATTTGGGCAGATGTAATAGATCTTTGTATAGGTGCCCTTGGTATATCAATAACCCAATCAGTGGGAAATGAAAGGTTTTCCCATTTTATAGTACAATGTTCCATTTTTTGATTTAAAGAGTCTGTTATAACTAAGGTGGTTGATTGGGATTCTTTGCTAGGGGTATGTAACACAGCTGGGAACATGGTATTTTTATGTCTGAAACAACCCCTGGCTTGGACAGTTATATTTGTTCGAGTGGACTTCATGTTGAATCCAGTTGTCCTAGTCCGCAGTTTAAGGATGTCTGCAAGATTTTCATCATAAGTATATATAAAGAAATTTGGATAACAGTCAAAATAGACTGGTCCATTAGATAAAGGTGCAACAATTCCTCCTATCAAAGAATCAGTAAACTTATTGTGAGTTAGATCCCTAACTGTGCAGAGCACATAGGAATCTATCCCTTTATGGACAAGTGCATTTATTCTGATTCTGATACATCCAAAATGCAGGAAGTTCGTTTTATGTTTCTTTGCTTCCTTTTGAACTTCTTTTGGATTTATAAGGGAAATTGTTTGTGTAACATCACTATTTTGTTGTATAGTACTTATGGATTGTTTGACAAAGAATCTGGTTATGGCTTTGAGATGGAACATATTTAGGTCTTGGTATACTTTACTAGGAGATATAGGAGGTAGTTTCCATGCTGCTTGGGGATTTATTTTGACTTCTTCTATATCAACATGGTTTAGACTCTGGCTTCTATTTAAGGAAAACATAGAATCAAGACTATTTATAGGGTCAGATCCAGAGGTACTTGTTTCTTCAGTATTTTTGACATCTCTAAAGGATAGTGACCTAGAATCCATAGTATTAAAATCTTACTATTTCTGCACAGAAAAGCAGGGCGTTTAGTCTTATGTCTTCTCAAAAGAAGATTAGACAGGCTCCTGGCCGACTGCTCATGCAAAAACTAGCAATCTGATAATACTAAATTGGATTCTGAACTATACTTTACACACAAAGATACAAAAACTTTTAAACACAGAGTGAATAGCTATATCAGATCTAAGAGAGTCTGATATTGACCATGTGACGAGGCACAGTTGGCATGATGGGAATGGGTGAAGGACGTGTAAGAATCCTCGTAAACCGCACTCACAGGTTTCCATTAAACATAAAAAATAGATCCTTAAATTACCACCTAACAGTAATATGCTCTCTCCGATCAAAATTAATTTGTGAAGTAAATGTAGTATTCCGAGCTCGATCCATTGGTACACATTCATGACCACGGTTTGGTTGTAGTTAGAGAGAAGACTCGTTAGATTTTCGTTTGGTTAAATTCGAATCTACTCAAGTTCTCGTTACTCAAACTATGTGGGATAGGGGACAAGAACTTTAGTAACTTTTATTCACAAATGGAACCCATCGAAAAATCGAAACGAGGATTAGAAACGCTAAATGCATTACTGCCAAACCTTTCTATTCGAATTATGTTTATAGAACTCTGTCATGGACATATGTATATCTAGATATGTATAAATATAGGTATGATAATAAAGTGCTCGTCTCATATGGTTAGATTAAATTCTTACGGCGCACAACTTATGGAATTCTCTTATGTAAAGAGAGACTAGGAATACTAATCCTAGGTTTAGTCTATGTTATAAGCATGATTCACATAGTTAAGGGGGTTGGGAAAGTGAAAGTGAAAGTGAAACGAGATTTTACTAAGACTCCTAGAGAATTAATATTGTGGGTTCTTTAGCAAACCAAATAGATAGGCACGTAAGTGGCATCTTATAGTAGGACAAATATGAGTATCATCACAAAATTTATAACCGCAATGAAGGATTTCTTCCATCTGCCAATAAGCATGTAAAGTATAACTGGGAGAATTATGCCTCTTAGAATTTTTTGTTTTTATGATGAATTTGGGGTTCATTATAGAATAGCTTACAAAAATTGCAATAATTGCAGGAATAAAAAAAAATTCCACCAACCTTATTTGAGGTGTTGGTTCACTAAGAAGGTATGGACATCAATAAAAATATGTTTACAAGTATGTCACAATAGTACTAGTAGTCAGTCTGTATTGTAGATCATTGTTGCTACTATGAATCTATCTTAAATGTATGCTAGGTAATTAGGATGGTCACTCCCCCCTTCTTGTAGCACAAGGGATGTGTCAAAATATTTAAAGGTTTTCCCAGTGAAGAGATGACTAAAATTAATAGATTATTGATTTTGGATTCTATAGATATTCAAATCTTAGTTTTTTTTAGATCTCTTGGACTTGTTATTATTTCATGTATAGGTAGTGGGGAGGATACTTCAATCAATGTAACAATGGTTTAACAGGTACTACCACTCATTGGAATTTTCATAATATAAGAATTAGTTTCTTTTCCAAAAAGAAGGAAAAATGTAAATGAAATTTTCCCAACAGAAATCAGTGCACACACTACTTTAAGAAAATTAGTGATCTTACTCATAAACTTAAACTTCTGTAGAAGAAATACCCAATTAGATTTGCATGACTGTAATAACTATCTACCACCAATAAATGACACTTGCAAGACTATGATGTTGTCTACATCCCCTTCAAAAATAAATTTAAGTAATTTGCATTTGCAAAATACCCTAATTGAATAAGCATTACCTTCTAGTACAAGTTATGATTTGAACTAGGATTGGATCCATCAAATCCTAGAAATACATATTCCATTAGTTCAAGTTAAGTGCCAAAAATATTACAACTATCCTTAATTGAACATATAGTTAGGTTGTTGACAAGACTTTCAAACCAACTTATCTAATACAAGTTAAATACATAATAAGCATATGCAAAAGGGTTGAAAATATTCTATGTGATTCACAAAATGCATGATATGGGTACCTCAAAACTTTGGAGTAAAAAACACTACAATGAGTCCAAGGTTAATCCAATATATGATAAATTACTTTTGGTGGCATTCCATCATTCTCATGTTCAATTTCCTTCTCTTGTTCTAGCAATGGAACATTATAGACCCTCGTTTCAATACAAACTTTTCCCTAATCCTATCAAGTTTTGACATTGTGACTTATAACTGGAATGAAATGGCACACTCGAACTAAATTACACCTATTTAATGGGACCAAAATTATAAATAATATAATATGAATGTAAAATGTATGTAACATTAAGCAATATTATGTACAAGTGTGATACGGATTTATGAGCGGAACGAGATGAATAATAGATTGAATACCATAACACAGAGATACAGAGAAAAACAACAAATATCCAATGAACAATAATTTATATCGAATAAATAAAATATGTTGAAACTGTAAAGCTGTAGAACTGAAACAACTTGCTCGAATAGCGGTAGCTATCTCTGAGAAGAGATGTGGCTACTACGTGCATCCGTCTGAGCAGAATGATCAAAATGAGGCTCCGAAGGCATTTTTAACATTACTTGTGAATTACAAAACCCTATACATCCAAAAATCTAACCCTAGGAGATGAAACACCAAAATTTATGTGGGCCTCGATGGGTAAGTTGGTACCTCAACTTCCCATGGTCATAAATTTTTCATACGACCTTCATTTTAGGCCCATGATATCCCATTGGAAAGGTATTTTTGAGAAATACACATTGTGTTGTAAAACTCTAAATTTGTCTACAGTTTCTCTGTGGCAAGCCAAACAAACACTGTTTAGGGCCCTAAAACGGCTCTGTAAGTACAAAAATATGTACTGACATGAAAAATTCTGAAATAAGCCAGTTGGATTAGGTGGGAGACCAACAATATCCACCTGGAAGATGTGTAGGGCTTCATACATCCTCAAAAGTGTAGAACCCACAATTACAAAAAAGTACACAAGAACGTGTTGAACTAGAAATTGTCAAGAGGAGACAGTTGGAATATGTGGGTGGCCACCAATATCCACCTGAATCATTCCTTCCCCCTTAGGGAGCAATGGTCTCCATTGTGTTGAGTGACCCCATCAGTTGAGGTAAATTCTATTGAATTTTTGCCCAGGTGATCCACTTGCCTTGGCATATGAGTTTCCCTACCTTGACAACCAGACAAAGTTGGATCCTCTGTTGGAAAGTTCCCTTGACCTATGTGTCCACTATCTAATTAGTGGATTTCTATTTGATAAAGTCATGGTTTAGATCTGTTGGTTTCAATTGTTTTGTGATCTCTGAGGTGTCCAATAATGGTGGAAAATATGGCCGAAGTAGGTCGACATTGAACATTGGATGCAATCCAAGAAAGGGTGGAGTGTTGATCTCAAAATAATTTCTACCCGCAACCTTGGTGATAGTGTAAGGCCCATAGCGAAGTGGGATAAGATTTCGATGGGGACCTGTAAGGTTCTCTTTATCCAAATGTAACTAGACCTTGTCTCCCACCTAAAACTGGTGTAGTACCTAGTGTTGAGCATGGAACTGTTTGTACTTAGCATTGGATTTATGAAAAAACTGATGGACCTGTTGGCGGATGTGCTGAATCTGCTCAATGAATCTGGTGACTTTTTCGACCTCAAGCCGAACATGGGGAGATTATGTCTATGTGGTTACAAGAGGTAGTGCAACATCAATGGGACCCAAGGGTTGAGATCCCAGCCCCACCTGAAATGGGCTATGGTCGGTGGAGCTATGGAGATCCATGTTGTAGTTGTGATGAACATAGGGAAGAATCTCATCCCATGTATGTGGATTCTTAGAGTTGTACATGCGCGAGATGTGCAAAATCATTCAATTTCCAACCTCTATATCGCCATCGGTTTTGGGGTTGAAAGCAGTGGATTTAGTGAGCTTGGTGTCCAAAAGTGATGAGAGTCACAACCAAAATGTGTTGAGGAGCCTGTTGTCTCGATCTGAGGTGATAGTCTGTGGTATCCAAAAATGGACCCACACATGTTCGAAGAAGAGCTCGACAGTATCTTCCATTGTGATGCTCTTCTTGCAGGATGTGATAATGGCCATCTTCGAAAACCGATCAACCACCACAAATACACAATTATTGTCGTTCTTGGTGGACAGAAAGCCAGACATGTAATCCATCAAGATCGATTCCCAAGGCCTATCGGGAGAAGGAAGAGGGGTCTATAAGCCTTGATTATTGATGGTTGTCTTGGAAATGACACAGACAGTGAAAGATATGATACACTTGTTGACGACTTGTTGAATTTTTGGCCAATAAAAATATTTTTGTTGAATGACCACTATTTTCTCCACACCAAAATGTTCTACCATCCGACTGAATTGAGCCTCCCAAATTATCTTTGCACACTCGCTTGTGGGAACACAAATGTGACACATATGGCATAACAACCCATCCTGGATGTGAAAATCGGTGACATTCACTCATGTACCCATGAAATGATAGGTGGTGGTGAAGTCAGGGTCACATTGATAAAGTTGGGGCCATGTAGATGCCTCATGCCCATAGGAATAGATCACTGTGGTGAGTGCAGCAATGGGAGGGAGACTAAGGAAGTCAGCGACACTATTGATGCTCCTTGTTTTATACTTGATGTTGAGATGGAAATGTTGTAGGTATGTAGACCACTTTTGATGGAAGTCGTTCTACAACTTCCTTTGTTTCTATATGAACTGCAGAGGATTGTGATAAGTGTGGATGATTGTCTCCTTTTTTAGAATGTAATGTTTCCATTGAAAACATGCTTGCACAATGAAATCCATTTATTTTTCATAGGTGGGGTATTTCTAGATAGTTTCCGAGAGTGTCTCACTATGGTATTCTACTAGATGATTGTGCTGAGTGAGAATTGCTCCTACAACATAGTTGGAGGCATCAATCTCAATCTGGAACAGTTGTTGTAGATCGGGTATGGAGAGTACTAGAGATAAGCACAAGCAATGTTTCATATCATCAAATTCTTATTTGTGTGCTGGCCCCCATGCGAAATTGTCCTTTCCACTACCCTTGGTTACTTGGCTGAGGGCCCATGCAATATGGGAGAATTCCAATACGAACCATCGATAGAAGTTGGCAAGTCCCAAGAAGCTCCAATCTCTGTTAGTGTGGTCGGGGATGGGTAGTCATGAATGACTTGTATCTTAGATGGATCTACATGTACCCCATGCTCATAAAATATGTATCCTAAATATTGGACCTTGTTCATTCCAAAGGATCATTTTTCCAAGTTGGCATATAGCTTGTGCTGCTGAAGAGTGCCCAAAACCTTTCGAATATGCTGCATGTGCTCCTCCCAAGTTTTGTTGAAGATGAGGATGTCATCCAGATATACCAACACAGAAGAGTTGATGAAGGATCTCAATACATCATCTATCAATATCATGAAATTTGTTGGTTCAATGGGACACTAGTGGTAGTCATCATTCAAAGAGACCTTCTTTAGTTTTCAAAGTTATCTTCCATACATTAGTTGGTTCGATAGGAACCTAGTGGTAGGCAGAATTTAGTTTAATCTTTTTGAAGAAATTCTTCCCATTGAGTTGGTCAAGAAGGTCATCAATTCAAGGAATTGGGTACCGTTTCATGACTATGATTTTGTTTAATACTCAATAATCAATGCAGAGCTGCTAGGTCCAGTATTTCTTCTATACCAACATAATCGAGATTCCACAAGGGGAAGAGTTGGGTTAGATGTTCCCCTTTTGAAGTAACTCTTTGATCTAGCGCTTGATTTCATCATTTTGCATTAGTGAGCGACGATAGACTAGTCCATTAGGCAATGGTACACTAGGAGTTAAATCAATTGGATGCTTGACTTGGTAATGCGTCGGTACCCTGGTGGGTGAGGAGAATATTTCTTTGTACTCTTCCATGATCCCGTCCACTTGCTTCTACTGCAAAGAAAGGCTTTCTGTAGAGGTCACATATGTGGCGACGACCTTCTGCTTACTACAAGCATAGATCACAAAGAAGACAAAATTCCCGGTGTGTGAAATGACCTTACTACATTACTTAGCATAGATTAAAGAAATAGCAATAGGATACGACACCTCTAGTATCATGTACAATTATCTACCCAAAGTAATAATAACACTTCGAGGTCTAGATTCATACACAACATGTTGATTCCACAAATATGGCTGGCCTAAAAGAACATCCCAAACATCAAGGGGAGCAATATCACACAATACCTCATCTTCGAAGGGCTTGATGATGTAGGGTTGTGGGTGCGATGTTATCAACAGGTCCAGCCACTTGACGACCTTTGTTGAAATCAGGTTTTTCTAACTACTGCTATCGATAATGAAATGCAGTGTAGTCCCCTTTACCCACATCTGTGAGTGAAAGAGGTGTTCCCCTTCCTCTGATTCTTCTGTTTCTCTTGGATATAATTTGGTGGTAGTGATAGTGGCACTAGGTTCGGCATTAATGATCTGCTTCCCATTTTCTGGATTTTATTCGGAGTTAGAATCTACCTCTAACTCATAAGCTTCCATCTCGGACACCAGTGACTATTTTGAGTGACATTCTTCGGTGTCGTGCCAAGGGATTTCATGGTACTCACACCACTTTCCTGTGTCCTTCAAATTCTCGTTACCCTTCTTGGGTTGTGGCTTGAATTGGTTGTCCTGAGAGTGGTCATATTTTCTCTGTCCCTTGTTTGTTGGGTTGGGGCTGCCTTTTCCCAACTTCAGCTCTGAGGAATTTTCAAATCCAATATCTCGCCTCTTCTGCATAAATTTATGCTCGATCTTGAAAGAATATCTATAAGCCACACTTAATGATGTGATGTCCAGAATGCCCATTTCTGTTTGGATGTATCTATGCATAAAGCCACGGTATTTGAGAAACAAATGTTTTTCAGAGTTTTTGATACCCAATTTGGTGTGCAAAGTATGGAAAATATTGGTGAACTCCTGTATTGTCTGGTCCATTTCTTTACACAGCATGGTCCATCTTGTGTACTGGTCCTCGTAGCTTTCAACAGGGTAGTATTGTTCATTAATGGCATCCATGAAGGAATCCCCAGTGGGGACGACCATAATTATTGCATATTCCTATGTGGCCCTTTGCTCAGATTACGTATCCCACCAGTCCTTAACATGGGGGACAACCTTAAGGACTGCAAAAGTGATCTTTTCCCTATTGGAAAAATTGTGGACCGAAAAATACCCTTCGAGAAAATTAAACCATTTATCTACAACATCAGTCCTTCAAATAATGGAATATCAAAATTTGCTTGTACCTTAAAGGGGGTTGCATGGCCTCTTGATGAAGATGTGTCTCATGTGGGAAGCAACCGAAGGATATGTGCAAAGTTGTCCATCATCTCGTTCTTTTGTCGTCCAAGGGCTTCCTCGAACAATATTTTAAAAGGATATCCTACTCCATCATCTTTATTCTCGTCTCCCATGAGTTGTGGTCAGGTTCAACATGACTGATATTGCAAAGGATCGACTGGTTCGAGTCCGAGCTTGTTGTACCGAGATCTTTTCGGGGACATGCACAAAGAAAAACAAATGAAGAACATATTTTTCCGATACCACTGATCCAGATTTATGAGCGGAACAAAATGAATAATAGATTGAATACCATAACATAGATATACAGAGAACATCAACAGATATCTAGTGAACAATAAATTCTATTGAATAAATAAAATAGGTTGAAACTGTAAAACTACATAACTAAAACGACTTACTCGAATGGTGGTAGCTATCTCTAAGAAGAGATATGGTTGCTACATGCATATGTCTAAGAAAAATAATTACAATGAGGCTCGAGAGGCCTTTTTAACATTACTCATGAATTCCAAAACGCTAGGAGATGAAACACCAAAACTTATGTGGGCCTCGATGGGTAAGTTGGTACCTCAACTTGCCGGGGTCGTAACTTTTGCATACAACCTCCGTTTTAGGTGTGTAATAGCCCATTGGAAAGGTATTTTCTAGATCTACACATTATGATGTCAAATTTTGACTATGTTTACAATTTGACAGTGGAAAGTAAAAAAACATTGTTTAGGGCCCTAGAAATACAAAAAGATGTACTCACATGAAAACTTCCAAAATAAGCCAGTTGAATTAGGTGGGAAGCTACTAATATCCACCTGGAAAATCTGTAGGGATTCAGACAACCCCGGAAGTGTAGAACCCACAATTACAATGAAGTACATAAGAATGTGTTGAACTAAATATTGTGAAGAGGAGCTTATTGAAATAGGTGGGTGGCCACCTAGATCAAAGTGATTCATTAAAGAAATTGTTACAAGAGGTATGGAGTGAAACCCCACAACTATCAAATCTTAATAGTGTGAAAAGCATAGTAGATGTTACAAGAGGAGAATTTCTACTTTATAAGGTTCTTGGTACCACACAATCTATAACCAAKTGCAAAGCCTTCAAAAGTCACTAAGATAAGTRGAACATGRAAGATGTCACCACTATCACCTAGGCAACAACTTCCCTCTCTTTARTGAAGGAATAGTATATCCAATACAATRGAGGGTTTCCCATTAACTATCAAATCTARCCGGGAGAGTGACTATTAGRACTACCACCAAGATAWATAAAATGGAAAAAAAGTAGCTARTTAAGACAAATTCCAGATTTGGAATCAAGAGGCTTCAAACCTAGAGGTGAGATACACCCACAAGTGTTTTTTAATATTGTTTCCAATGGAKAAATAATTTTYCATTTCCATATATTGTTGTTTCTCATACCAAATATCGTAAATACATTGTTGTTGCTCATACTAAATAACATTTTTTTTCTGGTTGGAATTTGATGCTTTTATAAGTTAAATTTTAGGAAACATAAAACTTCTATYTGTAAAATTTAAGCTACTTYTGAAATTTAGCCAAATTCAAATTATTTATTTTTACCTAAAAAYARAAYCTGTTTATTACAAGTTTAACCTATTCGTATACTTTTCCTYCGGTGCAAGTTTTCTATCAGTGATCRTATTTGGCATAYGAGGACTCRCAGATGATTATTAATAGTAATAATAATGAAATTCAACGTCATAAAATGATTCATGTACGTTTCCAAAATGTAATAAATCCACTCAAGTTTCGTGCCCCTAGCTGTATTGGTTCAGAAAAAATAAAAGTAAGTTGTTCCATGTTTCACAATCTAGTCGGGGTTAGCTGGTTTTGTGTCAACAATCCACATCAGCGGAACTTATTTAGTGTTATATATATCATCGGAATTACATACGCCTCTCAGTAGTAATTGCGAAGTTTCCTGCGTTAGTAGCCCTAGCCCATTCCATTGTCGTTGGTGTTGCATGATACATTGGGACCGATCCTCTCGGTAATGGAGGAACTGATGGATCACATCGTGGTAACTTGGTTACAATACCCTTATCATCTGGAGGTTTTAATGTCGATGCCCATGAGGTCAGCAATAGCTCAAATTCAAGCAGGAACTGACGGATCACGTCATGGTAACTTAGTTACAATACCCTTATCATCTGCACGCAGTAGTCTAATTGCCATCTGAGTTTCTGAATAATTGTCTGACATGAGATCAGGCTTTAATTTTATGTGGAGTACTGGAGGTATGGACTGCTAGTTTGAATTTTATATCATGTTCTTAGTTTTTGTTTCGAGGAAAAACAAAAACTGAACCTCTCGAGACTCTGAAAACATCCTCGTGTGTATCTGTGTGAGTCTGGAGTCCACTGCGGACAAAAGAATAAGAGAGGATTTCAATTGTAAGAATAAAACAATTGTTTGACCTATTATAATGTAGCACCTTTTCTTTATGTTGAGGTGATCGAATGTCCCGCTCAATGGCATTGGCCACCACTAAGGCCAAATTATTTTATTTCGAAAAGACAAAAAGATAAATAATGAATGGATGGAAAGGCTTAATGTGTTCATCCTAATGCAATTCCATCTATACAATGCCCCTTTATGCAACTAGAAACATTGACAATTTAGTTGGAGCTTGCTAAAGGGAAAGAAAAGCACGAAGAAGTCTGGTGTACTACATGCTTGCTAAAGGGAAAGAAAAGCAAGTCTGGTGTACTACATGCATAACGATAGGTCATCATAAGAACAAATGTGCAACTTTTAGAGAATATTTGGCTACAAGAGCCCTTAATACCTTGGCAGGAGGAGGTGTATATTGTGAGATATGTAGAACAATGGGTCATCACCCTGTTCTTTGATGCAAAAGTATCAGAGCACTACAAAAAACTTATTTTGTAATTTTTGTAAGTAAGTAGAACACGACAAAAAGGAATTTCCCGCATTCTATCTCATGAAAGAACGCACTAAGTGATGCAGGAACATCACCATCAATGTTCAATGAGGCCAAGTGGAGGACAATTGCATGCACATTCAAACTATTTTGGTTCCCAAGAAGTGCATGCCATTTTACTATTTTGAAAGTATTGTAAGTAAAGGCCCTTTAATGTTTTGAGGCTTGAGCCATTGTATGAGATCGCAAGAGATTGTAATCACCTTAATTAGTTGTAGGATTGTACAATTATCCATTTATTGAAATAAGAATTATTGGTAGAATGTTTTAATTATGATGTGAAAGCACTAAAGTAGTTAGAAGGAAGGCTTGAGAATCCCCTCCATGTATAATTGTATCTAATCTATGCCCAAAAGAGGCTACTAAAGCTTATTTTCTATTTTTCTGGATTTTATTTGTTATCTTTCCTAAGTAGAGAAGTTGAGAGCTACAAGAACACTTTGTAAATGTTTTGTTGAAGGAATATAATAGAGAAGATTTGCTTCAAATGTCTGAGTTTTACTTATCTCTGAGTTAATTTGGGTAATGTTATGTTATCTGTGTTTTTCTGTGTTTTATATTCCTGTGTGTATTTCATGGTTGAATGACTGAACTTTTGATATTCTATAAGTTTCAATTGTTTCTCTTTCGAAAATCCTAGTGCAAGGAGTGCACAATGACACACAAGGAGTGCGAAGGTGGAGTCGTTTTAGACTCATTTGATCTAGAGAGATAGGGTGAAACTTCAAAGAGTGAGTGCAAGGACTTCACGCATACTCAGTGGAGTATAAAATCTTGAGAACACCCGTGTAAGGTGTACACAAGGCCAAGACTTAGTCAAGTGTTGAAATATTCTCAAGAAGGACGAGTGCAAAGAGTGCACAGGTAGATGTTCCGAAAATATTCAAGCCTTAAGTTTTCAAGGAGTAGCACAAGTAGTGTGTCAGAGGTTTGAATCACTTAGAGTGATAAAGCTCATGTGAAATAGTGGGAAAATGTCCTTAGATGAAGGATTCACTTTTTTTAGAGGATGAGCAGATCAGATCCATTCAGAAGGAACCAAAGTCTTTTGCGATCGTTGGATCTGGAGAAGAAGCATAGGTTTTAACCCTTGAAGCCCTTCAAACTTAACAAGGTCGACGATCTCCATGTATTGGGTGTAAAGGAGATAGATTTCCTGAAGTCTAGAATTGATCTGGACCATTAATGGTCGAGAGACATGTGTCTGTAGATCAATGATTATCAAGAAGTATGACTATTTGATAAAACCGAAGTGTGGATGTAGGAGCATGCAAGTTTCCAAAAGATACGAAGGCCTGACCGTTGGCATCAAAGCCATGTGTCGATAAATTTTTGGTGGTTCATAATTCTGATAGTCTGGGGAAACGAAGGTGTAAAGAGTTTTGACTTGAGAACTCCCGAAGGTCCAAAGGCCGAAGTCGATCTCGATTGTCGGGTGAGAGGGACACGTGGATAGGGGATCCATCCTTCACTAATTCAGCGTTCAATGATTTTGGGGTGTGGTATTGCAAAGACCCCTGAAGGCTATATCATACCCAAGCCAATCAATTGTAAGGACACACAGACCGTGGATCGTGACTCCTTGCCACTTCTTAGTTCGATGATCTGAGGAGTTGTGTGTGTTAACCTCTCATGATTCTCGAAGATCGGTGTCCCGAAACCCCCATGTACCTTAGATTCGCGATGCGTGATGAGTATCGTCGATCCTTTCCTTTGTTCGATTTTCTATGATTTCGGCATTCGAGAGAAATGTTGAGAGTTGTTGTTGGAACTCCTAAAGCCCAGAGCTCTGAAGTCCCGAATTTTTCCACCTATTGAAAGTTAGACCACGGTTTTGGCTCAAGGCCACGTGGAAGTTTGTGTTGGAGTGTTAAGACCATCACAAACTTGATTTTACACGTCGGAAAAAGATAAAAGGCCTGTGGAGAATCACTTCGAGGGCTCAGCAGGGGCTTGAGAGATAATTTAGCTTCCTAGTGTAAAATATCCTTAGAGTGGGAGGTCACATGAACCCCTAGGAGTGGTGGGAGTTTGCGTTAAGTGGTATCAGAGCCCCAATTAATCTCTATGTGAAAGAAATCTTAGAACCATGCCGTCGAGAAGAAAAAGAGAGAGACCAATGGTCAATGCAGCCATGGGAGAGGAAATGAGATAACTTCATGCAAGGTTGGATGCTATGGAAATAGCGCAAAGAAGAGCACCTATTGTTGGTGACGCTAGTGAATCTAAAAATGAAGATGTGGAAGGAGAAGAAGTTGCAAGAGAACAAACAATAGAGGAGCGACTGCTTAGAGATGTTTTCAAGATGGGAACCAGAGAAAAAATAGAAGTCCTAATGTATGAAGGAAATTTAGATGTAGAATAATTTCTTGACTAGGTAAGTGCTTTAGATAATTACTTTGACTATGAGGAGATTGATGACGAGAAGAAGGTAAAGCATGCAGTAACCATATTGAAGGGACATGCAACTTTATGGTGGGACGAATTTCAAGATAACAAAAGATGCAAAGGTAAGTTTAAAATCAAGAATTGGGATAGGATGGTAGCTAAATTGAAGGATTAGTTCATATCCAATGATTATCAGATAAATATTTTCGAGAATTTATAGAATCTGAGACAGAAAGGTTTGTCAGTGAAAGAGTACACCAAAGAGTTTTACATGTTGAACATAAGAGAATGACATAGGGAGAATGTGGAAGAGAAGGTTTCCAGGTACATTAAGGTCATGAGATATGAAATATAGGATGAGATTAGCATGATGATAATGAGAATTGTGGAATATGCTTATCAGTTATCCCTGAAGGAAGAAGAAAAGTTGGCAAGGAATAACTAGAGTCAACAAAACAGAGGAAAGAGTCCTAACAGAGGAAGAGGAACTGTCAAAGAAAAGTTTCAAAATCCTAGAAAAAAAGCTAGAAGATATCATAGTCAAACAGAGAGAGGAGGAAATTCTAGAGGAGGACACTATGGAGGAATAAACTATTTTCCCAAAGTTAGAGGAAGAGACAGAGGAGGAGAAGTGAAGTGATATGCCTGTGGAAAAACAAGGCATATGTCTTGGGAATTTCCCAAAAGAAAAAATGAAGGAGGTGGAGAAGATCACATTTATGAAGCACAGAAGAAGAATGTGGAGAAAGAGATGAAGGAAGAAGCAACATAAGAAGGAAGATCACTCATGATGAGGAAACTTCTCGTAAATCGAGATAAAGAGGTACGAGAATGAGTCCAAAGGAACAATTTGTTTAGAACTGTTTGCAAGACCAAAGATAGGGTATGGAAGGTGATCATAAATAGTGGAAGTACTGATAACTTGGTATCCATGGAGATGGTGGAAATGCTTAAGTTGGAGATGAATGCACATCAAAATCTGTACAAGGTGTCATGGTTGCAGAATGGACATCAAGTCATGGTAAGTCGACAATGTAAGGTTGAGTTTAAAATAGGTGGTTATAAAGATGAAGTTTTATGTGATGTTATACCCATGGATGTTTGTTATGTTCTATTGGGAAGACCATGGAAATATGACAGAAATGTCATACATTATGGGAGGAAGAACACTTATACAATAGATAAGAATGGGTGTAAGCATATGTTGTTTCCAATAGAAGATAAAGAAGTTAAAGAGGAAGCTAGTCCTAGTATACTCTTCATGAGTGGGAAGGAACTCTTGAAAGAAGTCAAGAAAGACCAGAAAATATAGTTTTTTGTTGTAGGTAAGCCGAGAGTCATTCTCACAAGAACTTCTATGAATGTTTTTCATGTAGAATTCCACGATTTATTGGATGAGTTTGTTGATATTGTGGTGGATGAGTTACCTCACTCTCACTAGCATATTTGGGCCATTTTGCGACGGTTGTTTCGACGCTATTGCGACGTTATGTCGTTGATATGGCAATGAATCTAAAGTCTCTGAAATGTCAGTTTATGTGATGTGAAATTTTTGACGAACTTGATCAAACATCGCAAAAGCGACAATATAGGAAAACAATGTGAAACAAACTTTTCGTTTAAATTGCAACAACGACTTTTATAGCAAAAACAACGCCTCAATAGAAATTTGTCGTCGCATATGCAATGAAAAATTTTTGTTGCTTATATAGATAAACCGTCATATCAATAGAAATTGTCGTCACCTATTCGATGACAACTTTTTGTTGTTTATGAAGCTAAATTGACGCATCAATAGAAGTTGTCGTCGCTTATTCGACGACAACTTTTTGTTGTTTATGTAGCTAAACTGATGCATCAATATAAGTTGTTGTCGCCTAAGCGATGACAACTTTCCATTGTTTATATAGATAAACCGTTGCATGGATATAAATTGTCGTCGCATAGGCGACGACAGATTTTCGTTGTTTATATAGAAAAACCGTCGCATCAATAAAAGTGGTCGTCGGATATGCGAGGACCAAAATTTATTTAGAAACAAAATAAAAAATTATTTTGGGCATAAATTTTGATATTAATATTAATATTACCATAATAGACTTAAGACTAGTCTATTATATGAAAGTTCATAATCATTCATATGATAAGTTTCAAAGGCATAACTAAAATATGTTTCTCTCTTTAATAAAGATTATTGGTTTAACATCAATCAAACTCATTCAAAGTATCCCTAAGACAAATTCCTCTTACCAAACATCTATAACACCGTGGATGAAATGTATCTTCACTTTTAAACATGG
>JZKD02S1742483.1:280986-294176 GCA_000966675.3 Picea glauca
TTTTACCCCACCAAATTCACCTTTCTTCATTAAGATATTTTTTATGTTTGAAGCAAAACCCGTGGGAAATTTAATTCTTTGAATGACCTCTTTTACATCATTGCTTTGTTGCTTTCTTAATAAATATGGAAGGTTATTTTGGTCTAGTACTCCATCTGATCTATTTGAATATCAGATAAAACTTCGCATTGCATGATTGGCTTCCCAAATGTCAGTACAAATTTTGACAATTTTGTGTTTTTCCCTCCTACCATCTATGATTCGCCATAATGTTTCAGTCACATTCTTTCCGATATGCATTGTATCAAAAAAATGAGATATTTTTATCTCCTCATAGTAGGGAAACCTCATGGATTGAGTGGGATAAGATTTCATTCCTCGAGAAAAGCCCATTATTAATACCTTCATGATGATTGTGGCCTTCATGAAGCATAAAAGAAATCACAAAAATAATTATCAAATATGGTAAAATAAATTCAATGATTAAAATAAACATTCAAAACATTACACGATCTACGATACATTATGAAATTGAGTACCTTGACGATTTCTATTATATTCCAAACTCGATAGGTGAGGTGCCATTCTTCATGGTTTTAAACTAGTGTCTTCTTTTCCATTGAAAATATGTTTTTCAGTAGTATGATACCTATGGTTCTTAGGAAGAAGGTTCCTATACTCATCAAACACCATCTTTCCTAAACTTTTTGAATGACGATACTTCATCTTAGGGCCACAAATTGGACATGCAAATTTACCCTTTTTTTGAAGACCTGCAACAAATTGATTAATGTCAATTATATGATGAGATTATTTAAAAAGTAAACATACACCATGATAACATTAAAATATTGTATAGTATTAAAAAGCAATATTAGAATTCTTATACATACCACAAAAATGTGTTAGTTCAGGGACATCATGAATTGTCCATAAAAGTATTCCACAGAATTTAAATTTCTTCTCCCCGATTGGTTTACATATGTCGTACATTGTGATACCAACCCATAACTTTAGTAGCTTGTTGATAAGAGGCTTGATATATACATTCATATATTTAACCCGGTACTTACCTAATTGTTTGAAATTACACATAATTACTAAAGAAATGATATCATGTAATATATATAATTAAATAAATAAACAAAAGATATTATGCAAAAATTGAAACAAATTAAAATGTTAAATTCAAAAAATTAATGTAAACAAATACCTGGAACAATCATTGTCAACATTATGTGCTCCCTCTTTATTGACATCCAAGGAGGAATGTTATTGTTGATAACAAAAATAGGCCACACTGAGTAAATAGACCTAACCTCTCCAAATGGATTAACACCATCAGTTGTTAATGAAATCCTAACATTACGAGGTTCATCTTTGAAATATGCCCATTTTTCCTCAATTTCCCTAAATTCATAACCATCGACAGGCATTCGAAGAACACCATCTTCACTTCTGTTACGTGCATGTGACACAGACCTATCAGCCCTCGAGATCGATATCCTCTCACAGGATTGTTCTCTAGCTCTTTTAGCTGAAGCGACTCCTTTCGATTCCTTGCTGGAATATGAAATTTATCGATACACAGGTCCTTTTTCACAGCTCACAATCTCTTGAGTTCACGAGTTGTGGCTCCCGACTCTTCCTC
Organism: Picea glauca; assembly: GCA_000966675.3. Classification (NCBI taxonomy): domain Eukaryota; kingdom Viridiplantae; phylum Streptophyta; class Pinopsida; order Pinales; family Pinaceae; genus Picea; species Picea glauca. The sequence goes on from JZKD02S1742483.1 coordinate 282,638, forward strand.
TCAAATCTCATGATACCTGAGATCGCGAAATGGGTATAGATCTTATTTCATCAGTGCCTTCTATGCGTGACCACCAGCTAATCTTCATGCAAGCTCCTCTCGCTACTCGTCGCTTCACGAGTTCGAATGTCCAACCTTCACACCTTTCTTTCATGAACCCCCGAGAGGTGATGTTGAATTTTCTCCTCTCGTTCTCACTACTCGCGACTTCACAAGTCGAAGGGTCGAGCTCACATACTCTTATCTCGTGAATTCTCGAGACACGAGAAGTCAACGGAGTGTTGACTCCTTCCACTAGGTGACGTGTGTCCACCTGTCTATTTCCCAGGCCCACCTTATGGTTATGCGACGTGTTTTGTCTGTGCCTCGAATCTCGACACTTCGTGACTTCTACAATTAATATGAGGTACTTCCAACCTTCGAAGCTCCGAATACACAAAATTCATGATGAGGTTCTAATCCAACGGTCCTCCCTTGACCCGGATCCAACGACTATCTTTTCTCTTCGCGACTTCACTACTTGCGACTTGGAGCACCCAATCTTTGGGCTCTCACCTTGCAAACCTCCGAGTCCACGAGATCCCTATATCTCTGCCACCTGTCGTCTTTCGATGGACAACTGTGATTCTCTCATGACTTTTCCACTTGCGAAGTTGAAAGAATTCCTTCTATGAACCTCGATGTCTAAATCCCCGATTGAGAGGATCTCGCGACATGTGCCCTTCCAATTGGATGACTGAGATTCTTTCACTATTTCAGAACTTCGCACCTCGCAAGATCATGAATCTTGATGCATGGGTTCCAATTATCCAACTCACAAAGCCCCAAAATGAGATTACAGATGTGATCCAATGGCCCCTGTTGGTTTGGATCCAACGGTCCGATTTCTCTCGAGCTTGCACTTGAAGAATGCTTGTCGTAAATCCCCTGCTCCTCTGCAAGATCTGATGGCCCTCGGAACTTCATGAATTCTCCACAGAGAATTCTGGCTTTCCAATGTCTCCTTAACACTCCTGCAAAATGAACAATACGCCTTCACAAAATTTGTCCACCAGCAAAACAATGTCACTGTGCCTCCTTCTAATACTTCAAGGCACTGGTCCTCTTGATCTTCTCTTCGACAACTTTGAAGACTCTATCCCTTCTGAGCTTTCTCCACAACTCGAGTCTTCAAAAATACTCCTGTGCACACTCCCTGTGGAAATTCCTCAAATACTTCCAAGTATTTGAACCTCTTTGACTCTGTGCACTCCCTGTGACAGCAGTCCTTCAACAATTTTTCTTAGGTTGTAACTCTGAGAATTCACTCGACCTGTGCACACCTTGCATGGCTCCTATGATTAACTTGCAATTTTGCAATAATGAGAACCATGTTATCCCTCCTCAGATTTCATAGATGAACTTTGAATTCTGTCAATGCACACCTTGCGGACAATTTCACTGCACTCCTTGCAGGAAAAATCTTTCTCAGACAAAGAAAAAATTGAAACTCATTCCTTACTCTCCCTCTCTTCAGATTTTAGACATTAAATATGAAATCATACATTCACGCATCAAAGCAAATGCATAACAGATAGTAACAAACATATATCAATCAACATTTATAAACACAGAAAGAAATTGAACACCATGAGTCTGAACTAAAGATATTTGTATTAGTCCAGAACTTCTGTACATGGGTCTTTACTCTACACAACTTTCTGCTTCTTCTTCTCTATTCTCTCTTCTCATAATAACCTTACAACTATACAATGAGGGTGTCTATATCCGTTTTCCCTCCGGCTCCTAAATTGTCAAATCTAGGAATTTAAAGCCATGTACTTACATTAACTAACATAAATGCCTTCACCTACTACAGATGAGAGCTGGATGCTCAAGGTCTGTTTACAATATGGAAGTACAGCCTTTCTTAACTATTTCATTTATGTTTGGCGTATCAAACTTCAAAATATTTCAAAGAATTCATCATGTGCCAAAGTGCATTGTCATTGTCCCACACTCACTTGATGTTGGTGATGCTCTTGCATCATACTCCCTCACTTGAAAATTTTCATGGGCTCCTATCCATGAGCTCTTGCATGGTCTGTCCATGCTTCTGGATCTCTTCTTCATTCTCCCAACTGGCATCTTCAACTGGATGTCCCTTCCACTTGACCAAGTATTCAAAATATTCCTTTTGCTTGGTCTTTTTACTAACTCTTTTGTCTAGTATGCTTTCCATCTATGGCTTCTCTGCAACTGACATCTATTTAGTCCACTGAACCTCTGGTTGTTCACTACCTTCTTCTACTTTGTATGGGTACAAATCTGAGACATTGAATATCGGAGAAATTATGATCCCATTAGGTAATTCAATCTCATAAGCATTTGGCCCAAATTTCTTCAAGACCTTACATGGTCCGATCTTCTTCATCTTCAGTTTGTTATATGTTCCCTTCGGGAACCTTTTCTTTCTCAGATGTGCCATAATCAAATCACCAACCTCAAATTGAAGTTGTCTCATGTGTTGATCTTCTATGTGCTTATACTCTTGGCTTGAGTTCTGCAATCGCTCCTTCACCTGGCTATGAAGTTCCTTCATTGCTTCGGCAAAATCTTCTGCACTAGCACTTCTTATCTCATCTCGTTCTGAATCCCTCAATTTTGAAACTCCTCTTGGCTGCATCTCGTAAACATTTTGGAATGGACTCTGCCCTCTACTTCAGTTGATTGAATCATTGTAAGCAAATTCGGCCTGTGGCAAAATATTGTCCCACTGACTATGGTGTTCTGTCACTAAGCTCCTCAACAAGTCTCCCAAAATTCTGTTCAAAACCTCTTTCTATCCATCCGTCTGAGGATGATAAGCTGAAATGAACGACAATTTTGTTCCTAGATTTTTTCATAAGGTTCTCCAGAAATTTCCCACGAACTCGGTGTCTCAATCTGAAACTATGCTCCTTGGTAAGCCGTGAAGTCAAATGACTTCTTTGAAAAACAGATTCGCAATGTGAGTTGCGTCACTGGTTTTCTGACATGGTATAAAGTGTGCCATCTTAGAAAATCTATCTACCACTACAAAGATCGAGTTAAACCCTCTTTGTGTTCTTGGCAGCCCCAATATGAAGTCCATGCTTATTGCATCCCACAGCCTGTTAGGTATGGGTAATGGTTGATAAAAGCCTGCATTTTTCCTCTTCCCTTTTGAATGCTAACAAATTTTGCATTTGTCCATGAATCTTTTGATGTCTTCTCTCATTCCTGGACAAAAATATGACTCATTTAACTTTGAGAACATCTTTTCATGACCAAAATGTCTGGCCAATCCTCCACTATGTTTCTCCTTCAGCAAATTCTCCCTCATGGAGCATTTTGGAATACATAGTTGATTACCCTTAAACAGTAATCCTTTCTGGATCATGTATTCTATCTATTGGCTTTTGTCCCTGAGAATTGGATTCTCATCTACTTCATACGCCTCGTTAAAATCTAGATCATCTCTGTACATGTCCCTAAGATCATCAAAAACCAGTGTTTTGACTCTGAACTTCTGCAATAGCAAACATTTCCTGCTCAAAGCATCAACAACTTTGTTAGCAGTTCCAGAAATATGCTTAGTTACAAAAGTAAAGTTTTTCATGTATTCAACCCATTTGACACATCTTTGATTCAACTTCTCCTATTGAGTCACAAATTGCAAAGCATGATTGTCACTGTATAAGACAAACTCTTTAGGAATCAAATAGTGTCTCCACTTCTTCAATGCCCGAATAATAGAATATAACTCCTTGTCATACGTGGAGTATTTCACTTTCGCTTCATTCATCTTCTCGTTGAAGTATGCTATCGGGCTATCTTCTTGGCTCAAGAATGCCCCTATTGCAAATCCACTTGCATCACATTTTACTTGAAATGTCTTTTTAAAATTCGGCAACACTAGAATTGGTTGTTCTGTGATTTCCTTCTTCAACAAATTAAAACTTTTCCCAGCCTCTTCTGTCTAGTGAAAATACTTGTGTCTCTTCTTCACTATGTCCATCATCGATGCACTAATTCCACTGAAATTCTTGATGAACTTCCGGTAGAAGCTATTCAATCCATGAAAACTTCTCACCTCAAATATACTCTTTGGTGATGGCCAATTCTTAATTACCTCCACCTTATCTGGATCCATCCTCAACTTATCTGCAGAAATAACAAAACCCAAATAAATGAGCTCTGTCTTCATGAATGAGGATTTCTTCATATTTATCAGAAACTTCTCTTACTGTAGCCTCTGTATCACTATAGCCAAATGTTTTAGATGCTCTGCCTCTATTTTACTAAAAATCAGTATGTCATCAAGATACACAATGATAAATTTTCCAATGAAATCTTTTAGGACTTCCTTCATCAACCTCATGAAAGTACTTGGCACGTTCATTAAGAAAAATGACATAACAAGCCATTCATACAACCCTTCGTTAGTCTTGAAGGCTGTCTTCCATTTGTCACCTTCTCTCATACAAATCTGATGATAACCACGTTTCAAATCAATTTTTGAAAAAAATTTGGCCCCACTTAAGCAATCCATCAAATCATCCATTCTGGGTAATGGAAATCTATACTTGATGGTTATCTTGTTGATTTTCCTCAAGTCAGTACACATCCTCCATCCTCCATCTTTCTTCAGACTGAGCATTGTCGGAACAACACATAGACTCAAGCTTTCTCTAACCAACCCTTTGTCCATTAAATCTTGGACCTATATTTTGACTTCTTCATTCTCTTGCGACATCAATCTGTACGCTGCTTTGTTTGGTAAACTAGCTCCAGGTATGAGATCAATATGATGACTCACACTTTTGATTGGTGGCAACGGATGAGGTAGTTCATCCACTACTATGTCATCAAACTCTTCCAACAGTTTCTGAACCTCTTCCAGTAAATCATCTACCCTTGTACTGGTTAAAATAATTTTAGGCTTCTTGACCACAATGAATTGCGGTTCCTCCTTCTTCTTAACCTTTGTAAGAAGTTCCTTCCCACTCATGAGAAGTACAATGTTTCTTACTTTAGGTTTTACCTCTTTGTCCTTAATCGGTAACAACATGTGAGTTCTCCCATTTTTCTCTAGGGTGTATGTTTTCTTCCTCCCATCATGAATCACATTTCTGTCATATTGCCATGGTCTACCTAGCAATAGATGACAAACATCCATGGGAATGACATCACAGAGTATTTCATCTTTATACCTTCCTATTTTAAATGTCACTAAACATTGTTTAGTGACATTTACTTGATGTCCTTTTTGTAACCACGAAACTCTGTATGGACTTGGATGTTCAATAGTCTCCAGCTCCAACTTTTCTACCATCTCTGTAGAAACGAGATTATTTGTGCTACCACTGTCCACAATAACCTTGCATACCCTGTCCTTGGTTTTGCAAGCAGTCTGAAAAAGACTGTTCCTTTTCATCAAACTCTCCACCTTCTTCTCTGGTGTTAAGAGAACTTTTCACATCATCAACGATCTTTCGCCTTCAACATATTCTACCTCAAAATTCCACCTCTATGCTTCAACGATGTGAGTTTCACCACCTTCTTTCTTTCTGTCTGGACACTCATAAGATTTATGTTCGAATTTTCCGCATGTGAATCATTTCACCACTCCACCTCTTCCTCTTCCTCTACCTCTGGTATGAGGAAAAATGTTTCCATCAGCATGTTGACCTCTCTGTTCGGTATGCTACCCTCTCTGTGAGCTTCCACCTCTCTCAGTTTGAGTCTGAGGTTTCTTCCACTCTTCCTTGGGTTTCTGATTTATATACTGGGCAACTGATTAGCCTCTAGGCTGACTTCTGCCTCGGCCTCTTTGACCTTGCTTTCGACTCAGATTCTCTTCAGCCTTCAGAGCCATTTGATAAGCATATTCCACCATTCGGATGGTCATCATGCTCATCTCATCCTAAATGTAATATCTCAAACAATTCATGTACTTGGAAACCTTCTCATCATCACTTTCACGATGACCTACCCTGATGTTCAGCCTGTAAAATTCTTCAGTGTACTCCTTCACTGACATCAGTTTCTGTCTCAAATTCTGCATTCTTTGAAACAAAGTAATTTGTTAATCCTTGAGGAAGATTTTCTCCTTCATCTTTGCAATCATCCTATCCCAACTCTTGATCTTCTGCTTGCCTTTGCAGCGTCTATTAGCTTGTAGCTGATCCCACCATAATGTTGCATGTCCTTTCAATCTTGTGACAGCATGTTTGACCATTTTGTCCTCCTCGACATCTTCATAGTCAAAATATGTGTCTAGAGCTCTAATCTAGTCTAGAAGCTCTTTGACATCCAGGTTTCCTTCATATACTGGAATATCCATTTTTACTCTAGCTCCCATTCTTGCAACATCCCTAATTAGGCATTCATTTTCTACATCTTCTACTGTGACTTTTTCTCCTTCATGTCTGGCTTCATTTTCACTTTCAAAATCACTGACATCTCCAACATCGGTTGTGCGCCTCTATTTTATTTCCATGTCCATGACTCAGGTGCATAGTTCATGTATATCTCTTTCCATGTATGGATTTGGCACTTGCCTACCCCTTTCTCTTGACATCTCCCTATCCTCTGGCGGATCGAGTGTTTGTCTGTCTCTTCTTCTCGGTGGCATGGTTGAGATTTTCTTTCTCACTTTCCTTATCTGAAGTATACAAATAGAGTCAAGCTCTGATACCACACTGACGCAGACCTATCGGCCCTCGGGACTGGGATCCACTCACAGGATCGTTCTCTATCTCTTTTAGCTGAAGCGGCTCCTTTCGATTCCTCGCTGGAATCTGAAATTTATCGATCCACGGGTCCTTTTTCATAGCTTTCAATCTCGCGAGTTCATGAGTCATGGCTCCTGAATCTTCCTCTCCAATCTTGCAATACTTAAGATCATGAAATGGGTATATCTCTTCTTTCGTCAGTGTCCTCTATGCATGACCATCGGCTAAGCTTCGCGCAAGCTCCTCTTGCTACTCGCCACTTCACGAGTTTGAATGTCCAACCTTTTCACCTTTCTTTCACGAACCCCCAAGAGGTGATGTTGACTTTTCTCCTCTTGTTCTCACTACTCGTGACTTCACGAGTCAAAGGGTCGAGCTCACGTACTCTTATCTCGTGAATTTTCGAGATGCGAGAAGTCAACGGAGTGTTGAATCCTTCCACTAGGTGACGTGTGTCTGCTTGTCTATTTCCCAGGCCCACCTTGTGGTTATGCCATGTGTTTCCTCCATGCCTTGGCTCTCAGCACTTCATGATGTCAATAGTTGAGATGAGGTCCTTCCAACCTATGAACCTCCAAATACGTGAAATGCGCGATGAGTCTCTGATCCAACGGTCCTCTCTTGACCCAGATCCAACGACTGTCTTTTCTCCTCATGACTTTACTACTCGTGACTTGGAGTTCCCAATCTTTGGGATCCCACCTTGCGAACCTTTGATTCCGTGAGATCCCTAGATCTCTTTCACCTGTCCTCTTCCGATGGACGACTGTGATTCTCTCGCAACTTCACCACTCATGAAGTTGAAGGACTTCCTTCTCTGAACCCCGATGTCTGAATCCCCGATTGAGAGGATCTCGTGACACGTTCCCTTCCAATCAGATGGCTCAGATTCTTTCACTATTTCAGAACTTTTCACTGCGCAACCTAGAGAATCTTGATGCATGAGTTCCAATTCTCCAACTCACAAAGCCCCAAAATGAGATTACGCATGTGATCCAATGACTCCCGTTGGCTTGGATCCCATAGTCCGATTTCTCCCAAGCTTGCACTTGAAGAATTCTTTATGTAACTCCCCTTCTCCTCTGCAAGATCTGATGGCCCTCGGAGCTTCGTGAATTCTCCATGGAGTGATCAAAATCTGGACCAGGGGGCAAAAATTTGCTCAATTTTCAAAGTGATCGGATTGAGACGAAAACAGTACCATTGCGTCCGTCTCATCTTCCTGATTCCGGCGGTATATTTATTTTCGCAAATGGAGTCCGTATGGAGGAGATATCGCGATTTGACTGCCAAGTCAAACAGGGAAAAATTGGGGATACTGACTGTACCTATCCGTACAGTCCGTACGGCCACGTGGAGGGTCGTACCATCATGGTGACATGGAAGTTTGATGATGTGGCATGTTCGTATTGGATGATGGTTGCCCAATGGGATGATGACACGTGTCATTTGCAGCGAATAAGGTTTGGACACGTGGCCCAACCCATTGGCGCCACGTGTCACTATCCGACTGGTTGTTATGGTTGGTTGATATATGTGTAAAAGGTATTGGGTCCACGGGGTTCGACCCCAGGACCTCCTCCTCTATACAAAGACTTAACAAACACTTCGCTAGCCAACTATCCGTTGCTTGTTCCTTGTTAGCAAGGCGGGGCACATTGTATTTAAAGTTGCATATTGTTTGATTTTGAAAAGGGCGTGGGCCGGGGCCTAAGCCCTGACCCCTGGTTTTATAACATAACACATGTAACCATGTGTTAATATTACCGCGCGGGAAACATATCATAACCATTGTATATGTTGTGTTTTGTATTAACATGCGTTGTAACCAATGATTATACGCGGGGGTTGTAACACATAGTTTTAATATATAACCAATGGTTAATGCGTGTGGGAGTTTAATCAGTTGCACGGTTTTTAAACAGACCAACGAATTTTATGTCGAGCTTATGGTCGCGTGGGTTGTATGACCAAGTGCCGAGGCGGTTAAGGGCTGGAGACACCCTAACCGTTCTACGGTTTGGACCGGTGCATGGTTGCATATGGGTCTTGGTTTTTCCGCTTAAATGAGCGTGTGTGCCAGGTTTGATGCACACAGAGGTGCATTCTGTAGAACCAGTTCCAACAAAGCTTGAAGGAGAAAAATGGAGGAGGCCTAACTTCTTCACCGTTTGGCTGATTGAGGTGCCGTAAAAGCCTAGCCAGGGGTTTTTGGATGTGATGGATCCATTGGTGCCATTTTCAAAGCCATTTGAAGACTTATTCAGCAATTTTTTCACCATTGAAGTTCCAGGAAGCTCTAGGGAACTTGAAGCCCTCTTTGATCGAGGACATGGTTTGGTGAGCCTATGTCAGTTTTCTGTGATTTAAATATCATGTTTGGCTAATTGTTATGCTATGAACACATTGGGACAGGTTTCAGAGGCTTTTGAGGACTTTTACAGGTGTTTTTTCCAAAGAGAAGCTCAGGGAAGCTTATGGCCACATGTAGAAGAGGTCATGCCCGGATGAGCCATGATCCGTTTTCAGAGTTCTATTAGTTGTTTTTGGGGTTTTTATGTGTTCTGATCTCAATGGTGCAGTTTGTTTTTTTCATTGGAGTTGAGCAGCATCTTGTAAAAGAACTTTTGAATAATTAATCCCAGAGAGCCAAGTCCATTATGGAGGCTCAAGGAGATGTAGCCCGTAGGGGGGTGAACTCCTTTATCATGTTGTTCTTGTTGTGCGTTTGATGGTTTATTTGCTGCAAGTTGTGTTGATGTGTTTTCATTTAAAGCACATATTTAACCATTCAAAAGAACATATCCTCATGCATAAGCATTTACAAGAAGATACATGCACATTTAAAAGAAGAAGCACGAACTTAACACATAAGTTTATTTTGCATATTTATACACATGAAGCAAGGTCTTGTAAAGTTTATTTTAATGAAGTAGGGGTGCTTGCATAGCATAAAAATTCATCCTTTTATTTTTAGATCATGGAGAATTTTGACCGTCCAATGCCTCCTTAACACTCCCGCGAAATGAACAAGTATGCCTTCATAAAACTTGTCCACCAGCAAAACAATGTCATTGTGCCTCCTTCTAATACTTCAAGGCACTGGTCATCTTGAGCTTCTCTTCGACAACTTCAAAGACTCTGTCCCTTCTAAGATTTCTCCACAACTCGAGTCTTCAAAAAGACTCCTGCGCACACTCCCTGTAGCAATTACTCAAATACTTGCAAGTATTTGAACCTCTTCGACTCTGCGCACTCCCTGCGACAACAATCCTTCAACAATTTCGCGCACAACTTGCATGGATCCTGTGCTTAAATTGCACTTCTACGAGAATGAGAACCATGTTATCCCTCCTGAAATTTCAGAGACGAACTCTGACTTCTGTCAATGCACACCTTGCGGAAAATTTCACTGCACTCCTTGCAGGAAAACTCTTGCTCAGACAGAGAAACAATTGAAACTCATTCCTTACTCTCCCTCTCTTCAGATTTCATACATTAAATAAGAAATCATACATTCACACATCAAAGCAAATGCATAACAGAGAGTAACAAACATATATCAATCAACATGTACAAACACATAAAGCAATTGAACACGATGAGTCTGAAGTAAAGATCTTTGTATTATTCCAGAACTTCTATACATGGGTCTTTACTCTACATAGCTCTCTGCTTCTTCTTCTCTATGCTCTCTTCTCATAATAATATTACAAGTATACAATGAGGGTGTCTATATCCGTTTTCCCTCTAGCTCCTAAACTGTCAAATCTAGGAATTTAAAGCTATCTACTTACATTAACTAACATAAATGCCTTCACCTACTATAGACAAGAGTGGGACACCCAAGGTCTATTTACAATATGGAAGTATGCCCTTTCTTAACTATTTCATTTATGTTTGGTGTATCAAACTTCAAAACATTTCAAACAATTCATCATGTGCCAAAATGCATTGGCGTTGTCCCATGCTCGCTTGATGTTGGCGATGCTCCTGCATCAGCATGGTAATCCATAAATTGTGTTATGATTTCACACCTGAACAATCGCTACAAACATGAAATTATGGGAATATGACGAAGAACCTTTCAAGGCACCCTTTTTGTTACTTGATCGGTTTGATATCTACTGATAAGACATTGCGGACATTCGGTTTTCAAAGCATGTTGTCCATAATATATAATATGGTCATTAGGACATGCATCTATAGTTTGATAATCCATTCCGATGTCTTTCATAATGGCATGGAAACCTTGATATGTGCGAGGTAAAATATTTGACGATGGTAGCAAACATTTACCTAACAATCTACAACATAACAAACAACTAGCTAATGTAAGAATATTAATCGTAAAAAATGCATCTTATTTTACACATTAATTAACACTAAAAAAAATATAAACAAATCAACATTTATGTACAGTATGATATGAAACATATTACATACCTTAGTATTTGTGTCATACAAGTGTTCAACAAATTATTCATAACCTTTAAGTTCACCAACAACAATGTAGCGGAGAGAATATTTTCTCTTGATCCTTCATAAAGTCATTTATTTTCCTTTTCTAATAGAGGTTTGTCATAAATACTAGCATTTTCCCCATCCTCATCCGGCTGCGAAAACAAATCTTGGATCATTTCATTTGTCCCATCATCTTCTTCCATGGGATCATTCACTTGATTTATCCCATCATCTTCTTCCATGAGATCCTCATTTACTTGGTCATGATGATGTTCCTCAGCTTGTACAACATCATTTCTACTAATACTTGGTGCAATATTCTGCGGAAAGTTAGAGGG
>JZKD02S1742483.1:294329-321244 GCA_000966675.3 Picea glauca
GGAAATACTGAAGAGGAGCATTTCAGACACTTGAAAATGGTGTTGAGGAGGTTGTAGCAGGAGAAGTTGTTGGTGAATTTGAAGAAATGTTCTTTCATGAAAACATAACTTGTGTATTTTGGGTTCGTAATATTTTAAAATGAATTGAATATGGATCCATAGAAGGTGAGGGAAATAAGATAATTGCCTTCTCCAAGAAGCGTGTTTGAAGTAAGAAGTTTTCATGGGTTGGCGAGTTTTTATAGGAAACTCGTTAGGAAATTCACTAGTATTTGTGCACCTATACTAGACACCATAAAGAAAGGGAATAAATATTTTAATTGGACAGAAGAGGTTGAGAAGGGATTTAGGGTGTTAAAAGAAAATATAACATAACAAACTATATTATCTCTGCCAGATTTTAAGAAGACTTTTTAGGTTAAATGTGATGCTAGTGGGGTGGCCATTGGCACAATTTTAAGTCAAGAAAATAAGCATTTTTCTTATTTCAATGAGAATATGAATGATGTTAAGAGGAAGTATTCCACATATGCCAAGGATTTTTATGATGTAATACAAGCCTTGAAAAAATAGAAGCATTATCTTATCCCAAAGGAGTTTGCTTTGTATATTGACAATCAAGATTTGTAGTTTATAACCAAACAAGAGAAATTGAACTAGAGATATTCCAAATGCGTAGAATTCATGAAGAATTTTACTTTTGTTATTAAGCATATTAGTGGAAGTGCTAACAAATTTGTAGATTGTTTGATCTTGCAGGAATTCCAAGTGGAGACCTTGGGATTTGAAGACCTCAAGGAGATGTATCAATAAGATTCAGATTTCAAGGAAGATTATGAAGCATGTGAGAACCCTTTGCTAAGGTACATAAATCAATGGATGGAGTATCTGATCCAAGATAGGTTGTTTTTCAAAGGAATCCGATTGTGTATCCCAAAATGCTCGATGAGCAATAATTTACTAGAGGAGAAACATAGTGGAGGTTTGGTTAGATACTTTGGCCATGATAAAACATATGCACAATTGAGTTCTTCATATTATTGGCTAGGCATGAGGTCTGATGTGAATAATTTCATTGACAGATGTAGAATCTACCAATATGCTAAAGGAAAGGAGTAGAACACATGATTGTATCAACCATTGCCTATTCTAGACAGGTCGTGGGATGCTCTAAGTATGGACTTTGTTATGGGATTACCAAGAACCCAGAGAGGAAGTGATTCAATCATTGTGGTGGTTGACATATTTTCAAAAATGGCACATTTCATACAGTGTCACAAAACCAATGATGCTACTCACATAGTGAATTTTTAGTTTAAAGAAATTGTGAGATTCCATGGGTTGTCAAGGAGCATAATTTTAGATAGAGATACCAAATTTGTGGGACACTTTTGGACGACCTTGTGGAAGAAGATAGGGACAAGTTTGTCTTTCAGTTCATAATTTCATCCTCAGACAGATGGACAGACTGAGGTAGTGAATCAAAGCTTAGGTAATATTTTAAGGACTTTGGTCACTGAACATAACAATCAGTGGGATCAAATTCTATCGCAAGAAGATTTTTCATATAATGACTCAACGAATAGGAGTACTATTAAGATCCCATTCTAGATAGTATATGGAATGCATCCAAGAGGAATTTTGGAATTGAGATATTTGGGATGAGATCAATTATGAAGTGCAGGACCAGAGGACTTTGCTTCAAAGTTGCAGAAGTTACATGATCAAATTAAGGGACAGCTACAGGAAAGAAACCAGAGATACCAGAGAAGAGTAGACTAGAGGAGAAGAGAGGTAATTTTTAACATTGGAGATCAAGTGTTATCACACCTAAGGAAGGAAAGATTTATGAAAGGGAAATATAACAAGCTAGAGATGAAAAATATAGGACCTTGTAAGATCCTCATAAAATTTGTTGCAAATGCTTATGAGATTGAATTTCCAGAGGACATTGGAATATCGCCAATATTCAATGTAGCAGACCTATAACCTTAGAGGATAGATGATACAAAAGGGATATAAGATCAATAGGAGATTCAGTGGAAGCAATAGATTCCCATAGCAGAGAAGCCACAAATTGAGAATATTTTAGATCATAAGACTGCGAATTAGACCAGGAGAAAATTTTATGAGGCGTATCTGGTTAAGTGGAAAGATCATCCAATAGAAGATGTCAATCGGATAATTGGAATTGATATCCATAAGCATGTAAAGATAGTGCAGGATCTCATGGACAAGAGTCCATGAATATTTTTGTCCAGAGGAGTATGATGCATGAGCATCACCATCAATGTTCAATGAGGCCAAGCGGAGGACAACTCAACATCCAACGCACACATTCAAATTGTTTTGGATCCCAATGAGAGTGCATCATTTTTCTATTTTGAAAGTATTCTAATTAAATGACCTTTAATGTTTTGAAGCTTGAGCCATTGTATGACATCACATGAGATTGTAATTTCCTTAATTATCTTTAATATTGTACATATATTGAACATCGAATCATATATGGTTTGTAATTATCAATTTATTGAAATCAGCCTTAGTGGTAGAATTATTTAATTATGATGTGAAAGAACTAGAGTAGTTAGAAGGAAGGCTCGAGAAGCCTCTCCATGTATAAATGTATGTAATCTATGCCCAAAAGAGGTTGTTGAAGATTATTTTCTATTTTGTTGGAGTTTATTTGTTATCTTGCTAAAGAAGATAAGTTCATAGGTACAAGAACACTTTGTAGATGTTTTGCTGAAGGAATATATTACAGGAGATTTGCTTCAAATGTCTGATTTTTTCTTATCTCTGAGTTAATTTGGGTAATGTTATGTTATCTATGTTTTTCTATGTTTTATATGCCTGTGTGCATTTGATGGTTGAATGAATGAAACTTTGATGTTTTATAAGTTTCAATTGTTTCTCTTTCGAAAATCCTAGTGCAAGGAGTTCATAGTGCCATGCAAGGAGTGCGAATGAAGAGTCATTTGAAACTCTTTTTCTTAGGGGATATAAAGTAAAACTTTGAAGAGTGAGTGCAAGGAGTACACACATAATTAGTGGATTATACAAGCTAGAGGAGACCCATGCAAGGTGTGCACAGGGCCAACATTTTGTCAAGTGTTGGAAGATTCTCAAGAAGGACGAGCACAAGGAATGAGCACGAGGATTTTCCAAAAATCTTCAAGACTTAAGTTTTTAAGGAGTAGCGTAAGGAGTGCGTCGGGGGTTTGAATCACTTAGATTGATAAAGATCGGGAGGAATAGTGGGAAAAATTCCTTAGATGATAGATTCACTTTGTTTGGAGGACTAGCAGATGGGATCCATTAGGGAGGAACCAAACTATTTAGCAATCGTTGGACTTGGAGAAGAAGCGGTGGTTTTAACCTGTGAAGTCCTTAGAACTTCGCGAGTTTGGAGATATCCATGTGTTGGGTATAAAGGAGAGATATTTACCAAATTCCTGAAGTCTGAAATCAATCTGGACCGTTAGTGGTGGAGGGACACGTGTCCGTAGATCAACAATTATCTGGAATTTCAGTTTTCCATTGAAACCAAAGTCTAGTTGCAGGAGAATGAAAGTTTCTCAAATCTTTGAAGGATGGAGTGGATCCTGACCATTGGCATCAGAGCCACATGTCAAAAAATTTCTGGTAGTTCATAAGTCCTACACTCCAGGGAAATGGTAGTGAAAAGAGTTTTGAGTTGAGAACTCCTGAAGGCCCGAAGGTTAGAGTAGATCTTGACCATCGATTTAGAGGGACACATGGATAGTGAATCTATCCTTCGCCAATTTGGCATTTAGTGATTTTGTAGTGTGGTATTAAGGAGACCCCTGAAGACCCGAAGACTAGAGCGAAACCAATCCCTTCAATTTTAAGGACACGTGGACCGTGGATCCTGACTCCTCGCAACATCGGAGTTCAACAATCCAGGGAGTTGTCTGTGTCAACCTCTCAAAAATCTCGAAGCCCAAAGTCCCGAAAATCCTCGTGGACTGTAGATTCCTGACACGTGACGAGGACAATCAATTCCTTCACTTTTTTGGTTTTTTGCGAGTTTGATGTTCGGGAGAAATGTTGAGTGTTTTTGTTGGAACTCCTAAAGCCTAGAGCTCTGAAGTGCCAAATTTTTCTGCTTGTTGAAATTTATCCCATGGTTTTGGCCCAAGGCCATGTAGAAGACTATGTTAGAGTGTTAATACCCTCACGAACTTGATTTTACACATGGGGAAAATGGAAAATTCTTTTGGAGAATAATTTCGAGGGCTCAACAGGGGCCCGAGAGCTAATTCAGATCCTTAGTGTAAGCGATCCTTAGACTGAGAGGTCACGTGAACCCCTAGGAGTGGTGGGGTTTTTCATCACACACTATAATACCGCAAGAGGCTATAATCAAGCAGGAAGAGGAGGATTCATAGGTCAAGGAAGAGGAAGATTCAACAAAGGAAGAGGATCGATTATATGTTAGAAGTGTAACCATCCTAGGAATTTAGCGTGAGATTGTCTCAACCCCTGCACAATGTGTATATATTGTAGACAGTTGGATCATGTGAAAAAATGTTGTCTGCAGCTGATTGCGAAGTGGGAGGAAAAGAGGAACTATAATGTTCAGATGATAGTATCATAATATCATGAAGATCAAACAAGAGTAGCAACAATTATGTGTGGAGGAGAAAGAATAAGAGCATATGTGACAGAACAAGGAATCTAGACTGACCAGTGGGTCAGGAAAGAAACAAAACCTCCTCCGACATTTGACCCAGAAGAGAGAGAGACACTTATAAAAAAGGAAGGAAGGGGTTTATAGAGACAAAATGGGTAGCATTGACTTCACAACATGTGTATGACAGGCTACTCGTGTATGACATGGCTCCAACATATGAACACTCGATGGAAGAAAAGACAATTGAGAAGGTAAGTACTCTGAAAAGTTTCTTAAAGAGTTGTTTAGAACTAATGGAGGATGAAACTGCATTGAATTCACTAAGTGGGATGATTGACCTATGCGCACAAGATAAATAAGAACCTAGTGCACACTGAGAAGTTAACCAAGTACAACACAAGAAGAGGACGAATAAGGAATTTTGATTTAATGCACAGGTAGGATATTACAATATGGATAATATTATTTTGGATCTAGTATATTATGTGAATTCCATACTGAGGAAGACATGGGAAATTATGAGAAAACCTAAGTTAATCTAGTCACCTATTCAGTTAAGGTTAGAAAATCAACACAAGATTGTCTCGATTGGAATACTGACAGGGGTGACTCTTAACATCGATGGAGTGCACAACATAGCAGATTTTGAAGTCATCGAGATAGTATATGGTAGAAAACCTTATCCATATTTTCTTGGAATCGATTTGGATTTCAACAACCAATCTATTATTGATCTGAAGTAGAGGTAAATGATCTTTGAAGTAACATACAAAAGAGTTATTGTTCCATTGGATCCCACATAGGGAAGACGATATGTGGAACCAACGAAGGGAAAATAACTAAATAACATTTATAGTATGACCATGCAGATCGATGACTATATTAATCTAACTGTTGAAGGCATAATCAGTTGGTGAAGTATCAATTCTTATGCATCAGATTCAGAAGAAGCCCTGGAACATTGGCAAGAGAGATTGCATGAGGTATCTACAAGAAGACATGTTCTTATTACCCACACATTGCATTGGATTAGAGCTGAGGTATGTGATCCCCCGAAGTATGATGTACTAAAAGATGTGGATAATTTGTAACATAATTTGAATTGTAGATAACATATCAACAAATATTGATAGTTTTATATATTGCACTGAAAGTGACTCCTGCAAGATGGTGGAATGCACATAAGGATGGAATAGATAATTGGAAGCAATGTAGAAGGTTGTTACAGGTCAGGTTCATAATAGAAAATGAATACGCCGCACATAAGTATACCAAGTTGAGTTTTCCTATAGATTATCTAACATAGTGCACTACGACATGGAGCTTAGTACCTAAGAAAGAATGGATGCACTTGTTTGTACAGACCTTGGATACAATCTCGAGGAATTGGTACTTAGAACTAGAAGTACACAAAGGAAAAGAATATTGGGAATACTTGAGTTGCAAATTGAAGGTAACTTTCAAGTTTGAAGATGATACCCCTTCGATAGACACAACTTTGTATATTATCAAGACCAAGATCTTTATGCCAGAAGATTCAAAGATACTAGCATCCTTATATAGTGCACACAAATATTATGTGATTATTTAAGAGGTTTTGGAATATTATAATGTTGTTGAAAAGGAACAAGAGCATGAAGAATTTGTGTGGATCTATAAAAATTGTGTGGATCTGTAGAAATTGAATGATGTATGCTTACATGACCCGTTTCCAACCCCATTTATAGATGAAGCTTCGGAGAATGTAGGAGGACATGAAGCTTACCATTTACTAATGGATTCTTCGAGTATCACCAGATTAAGATTTCATAGGAAGATAGGAATAAGACAACATTTGCAACAAAATGGGGATGCTATGAGTATGTAGTCATGTTGTTTGGGTTGAAAAATGAACCAGTAGTATTCTCCCACGCTGTTGTCGCAACTTTTAAAGAATATATTCATAAGTTCCTAGAAGTATATTTGGATGATTAGATAGTATTCGGTTTGTTGAAATACCATGTTGAAACTTTGTGCTTGATGTTAGATAGATGTAGACAATTCCAGATTTATTTGAAATTGAATAAGTGCATTTTATCCGCACCATTTGGTATCATGTTGGGTCATGTAGTATATAAACAAGGAATTTCATTTTATCTTGCAAAGGTTGTTGTTATTGTTGATTTACCACCACCTACTTCAATGTGACAACTAAGAGAAAAAATGGGTCATATGGGGAACTATAGAAATTTTATTAGGGGATACATGTAGATCACAACCTCGTTGGAGAAGATATTGAAGAAAGAGGTCAAGTTTCAATGGAATGAACAATTTAAACAAAGTTTGGACACCTTACAGAAAAGGCTAGTTACTGTGTCAATTCTAGTATTTCCATATTGGAAGAAAGAATTCCATGTCCATGTAGATGCATCATCTATAGAGTTAGGCATAGTTCTAGCTTAGACAGGGGAAGGAGTTTTGGATCATCTCTTCGTATTTTCTAGCTGAAAGTTGTCAACTACTAAACATAATTTCACTACTACAGAGGGTGAAGGATTGGCAATGGTGTATGCACTACAAACGTTTATAAATTATCTTATAGGCTCTCATTTTAAGATGTATACAAATTATTCTACGTTGAGATACTTAGTCAATAAGCCAGTGTTGGAGGGGAAGATATGCAGATAGATATTACTATTTCAGGAGTATGAATTTGAAGAGATTATGAAACCTTGGAAATTTAACTCATGAGTTGATCATTTTCCACGCATACTAATAGGGGAAGATGTAGGAAATTTTGATGACATTCTAGAAAATGCACACTTTTTGTAGTACAGATGATCAATGATTACTTCAAATATATTTTCTAGATATTGAGCATAGGAGCAGCCCCACCCGACTTTAGAACTGTGCATAAGAAACAATTAGTAGTAAAGGAAACAAATTATCAGCTTATAGAAAGAAATTTGTATAAGTTAGGCACAAACTGTATTCTTCAGCGATGTATATTGGAGCAAAAAATAATTATGATATTATCAAAGGTACATGAAAGAGTTGCGGGACACCACTATGCATGGAAAGGGACGTCTTAAAATATTTTGCACATAGGACTTTGGTGGCCCACCCTTCAAAAAGATGTTAAGGAGTTCTATCA
This sequence comes from Picea glauca, assembly GCA_000966675.3. Classification (NCBI taxonomy): domain Eukaryota; kingdom Viridiplantae; phylum Streptophyta; class Pinopsida; order Pinales; family Pinaceae; genus Picea; species Picea glauca. The sequence goes on from JZKD02S1742483.1 coordinate 302,120, forward strand.
AACCTATGATGTCCGTAAGAGAGTTGGAAATCCATCCACAAGAGACGAGATGCCTTTACAAATTAATACTAGACATTACATTGCAGGATTTTGACAAATGGGCAGTTGATTTCATTGGACCAGTCAACCGACCAGCAAAAATGTCAGGAGAAAGATATATAATCTTTGTGACGTATTATTTTACTCGATGGGATGAAGTAGAGCTTGTTAGAGATTGTAGCACAAAGGCTAATGCACAATTTATTTTTGAGAATGTTGTTACAAGGTTTGGATGTGTGAGAATCCTTATGAGTGATCATGGGACTAATTTATTGAATAGAATGATTACTTATTTGACACAGGAATTTCAGATTCATCACCATAAGAGCACACCTTATCATCCTCAAGCGATTGGAATAGTGGAAGCATTTAAAAATAATTTGGAGCATGCGTTGACGAAGATATGCAATGTAAATCGATATGACTCAGACTTGATGATTCCTGCAGTACTATGGGAATATCATAATACATGTAAGAAGATAACATGAAAGACACCATTCTGATTAGTATATGGCTAGGAAACAATTATGCCCATGGAATCCATTGTGCTAATTATGCGCATTGTTGTCCTGACAAATCTCATTGACTCTAGTGCAGTAGAGAAAAGACTTTCAGAGCTAGCAAAACTGAAGGAAGACTGTTTTATCATAGGATTTCATCATCATGTTTAGAAATTTCCTAGGAAGGCATGGAATGAAAAACATATTAAAAAAAAGAAGTTCCAAATGGGAGACCTCATTTTTCTCTAGGATAACAAATTTTTGTAGCACCCTGGAAAGTTCCAAATGCACTAGTTGGGTTGATATGTGATAATATTTGTGACAAAGGAATGTGTTGTTCATCTAGAGAAATTGAATGGGGAAAGCATGGAAAGGTTCATAAATAGTATTTGTCTTAAAATATATAGGTACAGTCATGCTTCCATGCACTGAACTGACCACACAATATGTGTACCATAGTATTTGTATTATATTGTATTATAGAGAAAAAAAAAGAAAAGAAAAAGAAATAAAATATATTGAGGAAAGCCACAATAAACATTTGAAGAGATAAGAGACTTGAAAACCTGAATCAGAAAATACAAAAAAAGAGTCAAAGATGAACAAGAAAATGTCTTAGAAAGGAAGGAGGATTGAAGAACTAGGATAAAGACTTGCATAGAGGATGAGTAAATCATTTAATATAAAATGTCATGGAAAGACAACAGGAATGCATAGTTATTGGAGCGAAATTGATCATACCACATACCTTCTCAACTTACCAACAAAAGGTACTGTGTAGTATAGAGCGTTGGCATTTTCATATCCTTTGAATAGAATAAGTCTCACTTGAAGCGTAACCAAGACAGAAGGATAAGGAAGGGAAAGGAGAGTACTTAGGTGGGTTCCCAGAACATTCAAGATTCACCATGATATTGTGCAAGACACACTAACTACATAATAGATTGGAGCTCATACACATAGGAACTAAAGATACTTAATTTGCAAAAGTCATTCATACACAGAAACATCATATGGAGCTTATAAAACACAAAGGAGTACTATAAAGATACAATGCATAAGAATAAACACAGAATGACGCATCATATTTAAAATTTTTGGATCCTTCTTTATATAGTATCATTAGAACTTCTTAGATACAACCTATGAGATACAAAGTAAGAATCTGTTACAGAATTTTGGCTCTGGACTTAGGTCACAAATCTCTATCTACCCAAAACTATATACAAATTACATTTACATAACTTTTTCTCAACTAAAACCCAACAACATTTGTCTAACAACAACAAAACCCAACCTATCAACAATAGCCAACAACAAGAACAAGAACAAATATTTTACAATCGTACACATCTAATATATATAAGTTCATTAGGATCTTTTTCCTTTGTGTTACCATGCTTTCTTGTTCTGGTGTAACTGCTTTTTCCTTGTTGGCGTTGCGATGTCCTTTTCCGCAACTGATTTCTCTTACTTTTCCTCGCTCTATTGTCCATATTCTTCTGTAGCTTGTGAAACTCATGCTAAACCAAAATTGGGATTTTAGTCCTTCTTACACAGCTTCAAATCTAAAAACAAAGGGCCCAACAGGCTCTGAACGCAAGCCTTGACTCACCCTTGAGTCAAGTACCTGGCTATTTCGCAGCTTCTAGGAGTAATTGTTTCTTTCCCTTGTCCTCCTTTTCCTCTTTAATATCCTCTTCTAATGGCGCTTTCTCTTTCTTTGCCTCTTCAAATGAAGGGCCTGACTCTGGGACCAAATCTAAGGCCTTCTTTTTGACTTCCTGAAAGCTCCCAATTTTATCCTGCCATTTCTTTGCAAGGACTGAGGCCTCAACGAAAAACTGTTGGGTGACATTTGTGATACATCCTTTGCACTTGGATGCGACCAAAGAGTTCCATTTAGAGTCTATTGTAGCATTGAATTGATGCATTTTCATGTATATTATCTAAATGACAGGTTGAAAGTTGTACAACTCCTTCTTGGCTATGGATTGCACCTCAAATAGAGCATTCATCTCATTATCTTCTTGCTGAATTTGATCAAACTTATGTTTTTTCTCCAGCATATCCATAATGAATGAAACTTCCCCATTCAAAAACTATATTTACGTGTGCACATCCTCTAGAGTTTGGTTGTGCCTGGAGATCATTCCCATCCAATCGTTGACTTCTTAGAATATCTTTATGCACTCAATCTTGTGCTTATGTAGTGATGCTCGAGCATTGTTTCCTTCTAGCACTATTTTCTCCATCTTCTTCTATAGCTTCTGAGGTTGTTGCTATGCTTCTTGTTGAATCTTCCGCAACTACACTTCTAGATGCTCTACGTGAATGGAAAATTGTGACCATGCTCCTTGGAGTAATTCAATATGATTCTATGGCTCTCTTGAGTCACTGGATTTTGGCAGTTGGGGTGCGACCTTCCACATTTCTTGCTAGGCTTCAACAAGCCTCTCCTAAAATCATTCTAGTTTGTGTGCCACCTAGATCTTGGCATGTTCTTCATGTTTTCTACCCACTTGAGCAAGGAGAACTTCCTCCCTTATGAACTCTGCATACCTTTCAAACTAATGGAGCCTTTGCTCCAGTTGATCAATTAAGGCTCCAATCATTCATAATAGTTGCGTTCTTGGCCATTGTGCAAGGTCACTGGAAGAAGGGGTGGCATCCTTGGGTTCTCGAACTTGTAGTGGAATTCCACAGGTCATTGACTACTTCTATGGAGTCTTGACCTCCTCCTCTCCACTATATTTTCCTGGCACAAGCCTCAACCTCAACGATAATGGTAGAATCATTAGAACTTATGTTCTGGACAGGCAAAGTTGTACCAACTATGTGCATTGTTGAGGGTTTTGGAGAACTAGCTCCATTTGTTCCTACACTGATGTTGCTCTTTGTCCTAAATTCATCTCAGGTTCCTTATATACCTGTGTTATTTCCGCCTCTTTATGTGCCTCCTCTTCGAGAGTTGCGCTTCCCATGAAACCCTCAACCTCGGTTGTTAATGAAGTGTGTTGGGGACTTGGGACTTGCAGATTTTCTACCATTTGCATATTCATTGAAGATGGAGTGTCCTTATGTGACAAAAAAGGTATTATATGTTGGTATTGGGCTTCAAGTTTCGAGCCATTCAGTTGTATCCTCTGCTCAAGTACTTCTGGATTTGGACCAAGAAGTTATGGCCTCTGCTTGGGTGTTTCTGGGGAATCGAACTACATCGGTTCCGGATCAGTGGTTTGGGGTGGATTGTCATTTTTTTGGAGGTGGTGACTGGGGTTGTGGTGGTGATGGAGGGTTCTCAATGATTATGGTGGATGGAGTGGTGTCAAGCTCAGGGTCATCCTAGAAATGTATGATAAGGACTACTTGAACCGCTGAGCGAGTGTGGGGGATATGTTGTAGCAACCGGTCCTGACCGTCTCAAGTAGTATGGGGCCGATCTTTGTTGTGCGCCCCCCCCTCTATGTGTGAAACCTCTCATATAGGTTGGGCTCCCCTTTCTTCTTGCCGTGCTTGTTGGGACCCTAGAACCATTTGGAAATATCCTCATCCTCAAGGGATAGACTAGTAAGCTAGTGGATGTCTTTTGCATGGATTGGATATCTCTTATCCAACCACAGAATTATGTCATGCACCCTGCTGATCAGAAACTTGGTACACCTTGCAACTTTTCTAGTGGTGTCGAACACTGGTAAGTCCCTGAGATTCATGATGTTTGAGTTGAACAAATTGATGAAGTTGGGCTTCATCACAAACTGCGTGCCTCCCAACTCATTTAGAGCGATACTCCATAAAACATATATGTCCATCTATGGGAATAAGAACTAATCTATTAAGTCGAGTTCGAGGAGCTTGAAGTTCTCCACCTTACCCTTGATATCACCCATGACCTCAACTTGGGGGTCGCAGAGCTCATTTGGTATTGCATCCTTGGAAGCAATGCTTCAACTTCCTGTATCTCTCAACATTGTGAGTCTGAACTATCAACAAATTCTGTAGGAAAACCAATGATTAGGGATCATGACTAAGGGCCGAGGGATTACGCAAATATATAAGTGCTCACTCTTAGATAATTCATAAATATCTAAGTGCTCAGTCTTAGAGAATTCATAAATCTCTAAGTGCTTTCTGGGAAACAATGCATCCTACAACGAGTTCTCAGAGCCTTATACTCGAGCTTAGCTCGCAAGTTCAATATTAAATGTTATTCATCATTACCCTATAGATGCAACTTGGATCTGAGTTGTCCTATGGGAATGGTTAATGGGGTAAATCTTATTGGGTGATTATGGAATTTACTATGCAAGTTGGACAGGGACATGGATGATTTTAGACCTTACCATTTTATGGATGAGAATCCCGATGTGAATACCGATAGAATTTTCGTGTATTGTGGATTTATGGCTTAACCGAATTCAGACGAGGTACCATAGTAGTAATAAAGGTTGTTACTAGACTGGGTCCGTGTGGCACATGGAATCAGATTGCATCTAGATTCTCTCTTCCTCCAACCACAAAGGGGTCCCCATCACATTTAATGATTTCCATTAATATCTTCATGGCTCTTCTGATCTTATGTTGTTGAGAAAGAAATTATGCATCAAAAAACAGTTTAGACAGAAAAAGAAATGAACTACATGTCGCGGCACAACACTGCACACAGCGACTTTATTAATTGAATTTACATAAATTTCATAAAACCTCAAATATAACTACTATACATGCTCCTTCAAACCAGAGCAACAACCCTTTATATTAGTTCAAAGACATATATGGTTTCAGGTGAGTTCCATTCACCCATCTTAGTCATAGCATACCATCCAGTTGCGTAAGTCTGATTGCTCCAGAAGGTCATATCTCTGCAACTATAAATGGTACCTACCATTTCATGCGCAACTTTCCTGGATACTTCTAGTACAAATTTCCATAGATTAGGAGCTTTTCTCCTTGTGAAAATACTTTAGTCTTAATGTGTCTGTCGTTCCAAGATTTATTCCTTTCTTTCTCAACTAACTGATGAAAGTTTGCTAAAAGCCCAGTCTCTTCAAGTTATTGTAACTCCATGAGTCTCTGCACAACTGATTCTTCCTTTAACATGTGTGTGATATGTGCAACGTACAAACTTGGAGTAATGAATTATGCGGGCACCACAACCTCTTTCCCATAAGCTAGCTGAAATGGAGTGTACTTGTGGAGTTTCTTTGTGGTTGTCCTATAATCCCATAGTACTTTTGGAACTCTGTCATCCCAATAATCTTTGTTGTTGCAAAAACCTTTGTTAACCCTGTCTTCGAAATCTTGTTAAACACCTCTACTACTCCATTGTCTTGTGAGTGGTAGGGAATATTTTTATGATGTTGTATCAAGAACTATATTGTAATATTTTCTATGGTACTATTGATAAAATGATCTCTCTGATCATTGGTGACTCCTAGGATATCCAAATCGAGTGAAAATATTTTCAAAAATGAACCTAGTAGCAGTATCGGTCGAACAATCTTGAACAACTAATTCCTCATCCCAATGTGTAAGGTAGTCAATTGTGGTAATAATGTACCTAGCCTTAGAATACTTATCCATGGGGTTGATCGTCCCAACGAATTCAACCACCCACTTCTCAAATTCTTGTAAAGCTCTAACTGGTTGAAGTGGTAATTCATCTTGTCGTGATGGCTTACCCACTCTTTGACAAACATCACATGATCTATCATATGGATTTTCATCCTTGAAGAGCATGGCCCACCATAGTCTAGCTTGGAGGAGTTTTTTTTCTATGGCCTTTCCTCCCACATGACCTCCTACAACTCCACTGTGGCACTCCCACATTATATCATGTCTTTCATGATCCAAGACACATCTCCTGAGGATATTATCTAGTCCCAATTTATACAATTTCCCTACAATCAAGTGATAGTTTTCTTCTCTAACCTCCATATGGCCTTTCTGGGTTGTGAAATATGTTTCTGGGTAGGCTCCTGTACTTAATAAGACTATTATGTCTTCCAGGTATTCTGGTATGGCCTCAACCCAAAACAGGTCTTCATCTGGGAGATGATCATGCACTACTCCACCACTTTCTCCTTACTCTAATCTGGATAGGTGATCATGCCCTACGTTACATATTATAGGCTTAATGATCACTTCAAAAGTAAATTCATGGAACAATAGAAACCATATACAAATTATCCCTTCCAAGACAGGTTTGTTAACTAGATATTTTAATGCAAAATGCTCAGTAAAAAACTTAAAATGAGAACCTAACAAATAATGTCTAAACTTATGCAAAGTGTAAATCATAGCTAAACCCTCCCCTTCTATCATTTTATAGTTGCGTTGAGCTTGCGACAACTTCCTGTTCACAAAATAGATAGGATTATCCATGGCTCCATCTCTTGGTTGTGATAAGATGGCTCCTAAGTAAATACCTAAAGAATCTTCGTGGAGGTGAAATTCATTTTCCCAATTTGGAAATATCAGAATGGGTGTTTTGTTGAGCTTCTCCTTTAAGGTCTCGAATTCTTTATCACACTCTGGGGTCCATTGGAACATTTTGGCCTTATTTAGTAGATTTTCCAAAGGTGCAGTGATATTTTCATATCTTCTGATAAACCTATGATAGTACCCTGTGTGCCCCAGCATGGAGCGCAAATGGTTAGGACTCATAGGTGGTGACATGTTCACAATAACTACAACTTTGGCTGAGTCTACTAGTACTCCCTCTCGACATACTATGTGGCCCAACCAATTTCCATGTGGCACACATAAAATACACTTTTGAAGGTTCAACGATATCTTAAATTCTCTACATCTATCAAACATCAGATGTAGTAGCACTACATGTTCCTTGAGTAGATTGTATACCATCCAATCATCCATATAGACTTCTATAAACTTGTGAATAAATTCTCGAAAAGTTGTTATCAGAATCCTAGAGAAAAATGTAGGGGTGTTCTTAAGGCCGAATGACATCACATTGTATGCAAATGACCTCCATTTTGTTATGAATGTGGTCTTCTTTTTGTCCTCTTCAACAATCCTTACTTGGTGATACCCCTAAAATTCATCTGTAAATGAGTAGGATTCTTTCCCCGCAACTTGTTCTAACACCTCATCAGTAAAAGGTGTTGGAAAAGGTTCATGCACACAAGAAGAGGTAATAATTTTGTAGTCTACATAGACCCTAATATCCTTTGTGTCTTTCTTTCTCTGGATGACTATTGGGCTGACCCATTTTGCTTCTTCCACTTCAAAAATAAGTCCAGCTTCCAACATCTTGTCTATTTCTGTATTAGCCTTGTCTTTCACTCAGGGGTTGAGGTGGTATGGTCTATACCTCATGAGATTTTCTCCTGGTTTTAATTCAATTTTCATCTCTCCCATAACTCCTTTAATCCCTTTTAACTCTAAAAATGTCTTTGGGAACAAATCCTCATATTCTCGCAACAAACTCTGTATTTATTGACTAGTTTTCTCATCCCAGCAATATCCCACCATAGCTATCTTAGGCTGCTATGTCGTCCCTATATTTAGTTTCCACAACTTCAATGGGTGATTATAAGAACCATCAGTCTGACTAGGTATGATGTTCTAGATTTCTTTGTTCCCTTCTGTCTCTTTAATGGCTAATTTTCTCACTTATTCTAAATCATCCGGGATTTCCAAATCATTCTGAATCTTATATCATTATATAGGCCTCTTGTATAATGTTAGGTGAATATTAGTCTCAAGTTATAGGCTATTCTTTTCACATATCACTATGTCTGATATATGTTTACTATTGTTTGTAAAAAGAAATTCTTTGATTCTTTGCAGGACTACTTCAAGCTCAGGGTACTTGTAAACAAGAAGTCCTTGCAAAAGTGATTTGCCAATGTTTGTCAGTCATTGGTCTGTCTTCTAGTTTCTTCATGCATGAACCAAGCTTTCGGGATTGGATCTAGTGAGTGGGGAAATACTTGAACCCAAAAGAGAGATGGTATTTCCACAACTTTCCACTATGTCACACATTTTTCAATATGTGCTTTAGGATCAGACTCTCTGTTGAACAGTTGTGCATCTTTGGCTTCTCCTTATATTGAAAACTATATTTGATAGCTTGATTTACATCGTCAAAATTTTCGAGTAAGGCTTTATGATTGGCCCACCATCTGGAAAGGGTGTCATGGAAGGATAAATCTAGTACTGATATCCTTTGATCCTCCACTACCTTTTCTTCCATGTTGAGAAGAAAAATGTCATGTCCTGAGGTACCATCATATCTTGGGTGTTCTCTGATCTTAGTTCCAACCCATCTAATGTCCCTTAAAGTTTCACATATTCTTGAGAATATTTCGTATTAGCCTTGTTGTCAACTGTCAAATGTTAGTTCTGAATCTTTGTCTGCTGATTCTATACTCCTCCAAATTACCGATCCATTAGCAGTAGGATTTATGTAATCTTATCTTGTTCCTTTTGTTACAGTGTACAACTGATCCAAGTCTTCTCCCTCCATATTGTTTTCCATTGGTTCTTTATATCAGGGGCCTACATACGGATCTAAGGGTTGAGCTACTTTGATTTCCTCTACCTCAAATGTCATAGTATATTTGTTTAGGTTAATCACTGCATAGTTGTAATAGGCCCAATCAATACCAATTATGGAAGGATAAGGGTCCTTATCCCCCATGATTTCAATCACCTCAAAATCAACTACAACCTTCACTCCCACAACATCTATTTCCACATTCTCTAGTATTCATATTGGGAAAATACAATATTGGTTGGACATTCTTAGATGGATTGGGGAGTATGTCAACTGGGGTTTTCCTAAGGCTTCCCAAGTGTTTTTAGGAATTATGTTAACATCTTATCATAGATATAACATAGAATCCTTAATATCAAACTCGTCTAGCTGTGCTACTAGTCTAAACTCTTTTCTAGTTCATACTTTCCTTCTTTGCACTCTCTAAGTACTCTTCTCAGGATGATTAGTCCTTATTCTTGCTTTTGTGGGTTAGTTATTCCCTAAAAATAGCTACAGTGTGTTGTACACCTTTTCTGTTAAGTGGTCGTTCCCAAGAATATCATAAAACAATTGAAACCAAATATCGACTATATTTTGTGGTTGCTCAGATTGTCTCAGCATGACTACCGGGTTTCTGGGTGCAGGGGGTGAAGCAGGGACTTACACAATCTTAGGGTAAAAAATAGGCTGAGGGGGTTTCTCTTTCATATCAGGGCTATGGATATTCTGAAATACTTCTATGGCTGATCCAAGTGTATATCGGTGGCCACCACCTTTTCCAACTGGCTATTTTCTAAAGATTTTGGCAATTTACTATTTTTAGCAGTTTTAACTTTCGGGGCCATTTTGAGGGCCTAAATGAAGGTTTTTCAAGATCAATATTCTCAATGATATTCAAAGGAATTATTGACCCACCAAGATGAATCTCCTCGATGATACCTTTCCAATGGGCTATCATATGCCTAAAATAGAGATCATATGCAAAAGTTATGACCCCGGGAAGTTGATGTACTAAATTACCCAGACGGGGCCCACATGAATTTTCGTGCTTCATCTCCTAGGGTTAGGTTTTTGGATGTCTAGGGTTTTTGGAATTCCTATTTATTGTAAAAATTCCTTCAGAGCCTCATTTTAATTATCTTCTTGTGAATGAGTGCAACCGTCACATCTCTTCTCAGAGATAAGCTGCCACCATTCTAGCAAGCTTGTTTCCGCTACATTTTACAGTTTCAACTTATTTCCTTATTGAATAGAAAATCAATTTTACTGTATCTATGTCATTTTCTGTTGAGAACATTTTAATAATCTATATTCATTTCATTTTTCTCATAAAATCTAGATCAGTGGAATCATAGCGGTCTGCTCCTTGTCATCTTAATGCATGTCCCCAACGAGGTTGGAGTACAAAGAGTTGGGTCTCGATCTTGTTTCTCTTGAGGAAAAAATCTCTCGCATGCCTAAGTGACCTCTCATGGTAGAAGAAAATAAATATGATGGGACAGGAGATCCTTTCAAACTGTTGATTGAGGAAGCCCTCATGCAACAAAGAAACAAGATGATGGATAGTTTTGCGGAAATCCTTCACCGACTACTAGTAGGTGAAACATCTTCTTCGAGTGGAGGTGCCACCCCCTTCAAGGTACAAATAAACTTCGATATTCCTATATTTTAAGGTCATATAGACTCATATTATATAGACAAGTGGTTGAATCTACTAGAAGGGTATTTTTTTGTCCATAGCTTTTCGAATAGAGAAAAGATTACTTTTTCTCTCCTCAAAGTCGTTCCCCATGTCAAATATTGGTGGGAAAATTTATGTGATCAAAAGGAAACAGAGGAATCCTCATTATTTATAGTCATGGCCACCTAGGAATCCTTTAGGGATGCTATTAAGGAACAATACTAACCTGTCGGAAGTTATGACGACTTGTATACCAAATGGACCACACTGCGGCAAGATTTCACAAATATCTTTCATACCTTGCACACCAAGCTGGGTATCAAATATTCAGAGTGACATCTAGTGCTCAAGTATCATGAAGATTTGCATAGATACATATAGACTGAAATAGAATTTTTGGACATCTCATCCTTGGGCACAGCCTCCCGATATGCCATCAAAATCAAGTAGAATCTCAAGAAAAAGATGAGGCAATTTGGGCCTGGGAAACCCTCATAACAAAAGACAGGAAAGGGTAGCCCCAACCCATAGAAAAAATGACAGAAAATATAGAAAGTATCAAGACAACCAGCCCAAGTCACAAGAAAAGAAGGCCACTGAAAATATAAAGAAAGATACCATGAAGTGGTGCGACTTCCATAAGATCCGTTGGCATAACAGTCCTGACTGCCGCTCAAAGAAGTCACTGGTGGCCGAAGTGAAAGCCTCTTAATCAAATGTGGGTTCAGACTCTAAGACAAAACCATAAAGGGGAAGATATATCATTGACGTGGAACTGAGTGCTACCGTTGCTACCACCAATCTTTGGCCTAGTGAATTAGATGAGCCAGAAGAAGGAGAACACCCCTTCCATTCACAGATGTTGGTAAAAGACACCCCGTTGTACTTCATTGTGGATAGTTATAGCCAAAAGAACCGCATCTAAATAGAGGTCATCAAGCATCTGGCCCTGCAGACAACACCACACCCACAACCCTGCACCATTAGATGGCTCTGCCAAGGAAGCGATCTCTACGTCAACCAACAATGTCAATTGTTGTACAACATCAATCCCTTCAAAGACAAGGTATTGTGTGATTTTTCTCCTCTCTAAGTTTGTGATGTTATTTTGGGCCAACCTTATTTATAGAAACATCATGATGTATATGAGTCTAGGCCTTGTAGTGTTATTATTACTTTGAAGAGGAAATTATACAGGATACCCGAGNTATTAAATGTTATTCATCATTACCCTATAGATGCAACTTGGATCTGAGTTGTCCTATGGGAATGGTTAATGGGGTAAATCTTATTGGGTGATTATGGAATTTACTATGCAAGTTGGACAGGGACATGGATGATTTTAGACCTTACCATTTTATGGATGAGAATCCCGATGTGAATACCGATAGAATTTTCGTGTATTGTGGATTTATGGCTTAACCGAATTCAGACGAGGTACCATAGTAGTAATAAAGGTTGTTACTAGACTGGGTCCGTGTGGCACATGGAATCAGATTGCATCTAGATTCTCTCTTCCTCCAACCACAAAGGGGTCCCCATCACATTTAATGATTTCCATTAATATCTTCATGGCTCTTCTGATCTTATGTTGTTGAGAAAGAAATTATGCATCAAAAAACAGTTTAGACAGAAAAAGAAATGAACTACATGTCGCGGCACAACACTGCACACAGCGACTTTATTAATTGAATTTACATAAATTTCATAAAACCTCAAATATAACTACTATACATGCTCCTTCAAACCAGAGCAACAACCCTTTATATTAGTTCAAAGACATATATGGTTTCAGGTGAGTTCCATTCACCCATCTTAGTCATAGCATACCATCCAGTTGCGTAAGTCTGATTGCTCCAGAAGGTCATATCTCTGCAACTATAAATGGTACCTACCATTTCATGCGCAACTTTCCTGGATACTTCTAGTACAAATTTCCATAGATTAGGAGCTTTTCTCCTTGTGAAAATACTTTAGTCTTAATGTGTCTGTCGTTCCAAGATTTATTCCTTTCTTTCTCAACTAACTGATGAAAGTTTGCTAAAAGCCCAGTCTCTTCAAGTTATTGTAACTCCATGAGTCTCTGCACAACTGATTCTTCCTTTAACATGTGTGTGATATGTGCAACGTACAAACTTGGAGTAATGAATTATGCGGGCACCACAACCTCTTTCCCATAAGCTAGCTGAAATGGAGTGTACTTGTGGAGTTTCTTTGTGGTTGTCCTATAATCCCATAGTACTTTTGGAACTCTGTCATCCCAATAATCTTTGTTGTTGCAAAAACCTTTGTTAACCCTGTCTTCGAAATCTTGTTAAACACCTCTACTACTCCATTGTCTTGTGAGTGGTAGGGAATATTTTTATGATGTTGTATCAAGAACTATATTGTAATATTTTCTATGGTACTATTGATAAAATGATCTCTCTGATCATTGGTGACTCCTAGGATATCCAAATCGAGTGAAAATATTTTCAAAAATGAACCTAGTAGCAGTATCGGTCGAACAATCTTGAACAACTAATTCCTCATCCCAATGTGTAAGGTAGTCAATTGTGGTAATAATGTACCTAGCCTTAGAATACTTATCCATGGGGTTGATCGTCCCAACGAATTCAACCACCCACTTCTCAAATTCTTGTAAAGCTCTAACTGGTTGAAGTGGTAATTCATCTTGTCGTGATGGCTTACCCACTCTTTGACAAACATCACATGATCTATCATATGGATTTTCATCCTTGAAGAGCATGGCCCACCATAGTCTAGCTTGGAGGAGTTTTTTTTCTATGGCCTTTCCTCCCACATGACCTCCTACAACTCCACTGTGGCACTCCCACATTATATCATGTCTTTCATGATCCAAGACACATCTCCTGAGGATATTATCTAGTCCCAATTTATACAATTTCCCTACAATCAAGTGATAGTTTTCTTCTCTAACCTCCATATGGCCTTTCTGGGTTGTGAAATATGTTTCTGGGTAGGCTCCTGTACTTAATAAGACTATTATGTCTTCCAGGTATTCTGGTATGGCCTCAACCCAAAACAGGTCTTCATCTGGGAGATGATCATGCACTACTCCACCACTTTCTCCTTACTCTAATCTGGATAGGTGATCATGCCCTACGTTACATATTATAGGCTTAATGATCACTTCAAAAGTAAATTCATGGAACAATAGAAACCATATACAAATTATCCCTTCCAAGACAGGTTTGTTAACTAGATATTTTAATGCAAAATGCTCAGTAAAAAACTTAAAATGAGAACCTAACAAATAATGTCTAAACTTATGCAAAGTGTAAATCATAGCTAAACCCTCCCCTTCTATCATTTTATAGTTGCGTTGAGCTTGCGACAACTTCCTGTTCACAAAATAGATAGGATTATCCATGGCTCCATCTCTTGGTTGTGATAAGATGGCTCCTAAGTAAATACCTAAAGAATCTTCGTGGAGGTGAAATTCATTTTCCCAATTTGGAAATATCAGAATGGGTGTTTTGTTGAGCTTCTCCTTTAAGGTCTCGAATTCTTTATCACACTCTGGGGTCCATTGGAACATTTTGGCCTTATTTAGTAGATTTTCCAAAGGTGCAGTGATATTTTCATATCTTCTGATAAACCTATGATAGTACCCTGTGTGCCCCAGCATGGAGCGCAAATGGTTAGGACTCATAGGTGGTGACATGTTCACAATAACTACAACTTTGGCTGAGTCTACTAGTACTCCCTCTCGACATACTATGTGGCCCAACCAATTTCCATGTGGCACACATAAAATACACTTTTGAAGGTTCAACGATATCTTAAATTCTCTACATCTATCAAACATCAGATGTAGTAGCACTACATGTTCCTTGAGTAGATTGTATACCATCCAATCATCCATATAGACTTCTATAAACTTGTGAATAAATTCTCGAAAAGTTGTTATCAGAATCCTAGAGAAAAATGTAGGGGTGTTCTTAAGGCCGAATGACATCACATTGTATGCAAATGACCTCCATTTTGTTATGAATGTGGTCTTCTTTTTGTCCTCTTCAACAATCCTTACTTGGTGATACCCCTAAAATTCATCTGTAAATGAGTAGGATTCTTTCCCCGCAACTTGTTCTAACACCTCATCAGTAAAAGGTGTTGGAAAAGGTTCATGCACACAAGAAGAGGTAATAATTTTGTAGTCTACATAGACCCTAATATCCTTTGTGTCTTTCTTTCTCTGGATGACTATTGGGCTGACCCATTTTGCTTCTTCCACTTCAAAAATAAGTCCAGCTTCCAACATCTTGTCTATTTCTGTATTAGCCTTGTCTTTCACTCAGGGGTTGAGGTGGTATGGTCTATACCTCATGAGATTTTCTCCTGGTTTTAATTCAATTTTCATCTCTCCCATAACTCCTTTAATCCCTTTTAACTCTAAAAATGTCTTTGGGAACAAATCCTCATATTCTCGCAACAAACTCTGTATTTATTGACTAGTTTTCTCATCCCAGCAATATCCCACCATAGCTATCTTAGGCTGCTATGTCGTCCCTATATTTAGTTTCCACAACTTCAATGGGTGATTATAAGAACCATCAGTCTGACTAGGTATGATGTTCTAGATTTCTTTGTTCCCTTCTGTCTCTTTAATGGCTAATTTTCTCACTTATTCTAAATCATCCGGGATTTCCAAATCATTCTGAATCTTATATCATTATATAGGCCTCTTGTATAATGTTAGGTGAATATTAGTCTCAAGTTATAGGCTATTCTTTTCACATATCACTATGTCTGATATATGTTTACTATTGTTTGTAAAAAGAAATTCTTTGATTCTTTGCAGGACTACTTCAAGCTCAGGGTACTTGTAAACGAGAAGTCCTTGCAAAAGTGATTTGCCAATGTTTGTCAGTCATTGGTCTGTCTTCTAGTTTCTTCATGCATGAACCAAGCTTTCGGGATTGGACCTAGTGAGTGGGGAAATACTTGAACCCAAAAGAGAGATGGTATTTCCACAACTTGCCACTATGTCACACATTGTTCAATGTGTGATTTAGGATCAGACTCTCTGTTGAACAGTTGTGCATCTTTGGCTTCTCCTTATATTGAAAACTATATTTGATAGATTGATTTACATCGTCAAAATTTTCGAGTAAGGCTTTATGATTGGCCCACCATCTAGCAAGGGTGTCGTGGAAGGATAAATCTAGTACTCATATCCTTTGATCCTCCACTACCTTTTCTTCCATGTTGAGAAGAAAAATGTCATGTCCTGAGGTACCATCATATCTTGGGTGTTCTCTGACCTTAGTTCCAACCCATCTAATGTCCCTTAAAGTTTCACATATTCTTGAGAATATTTCGTATTAGCCTTGTTGCCAACTGTCAAATGTTCTGAATCTTCGTTTGTTGATTCTATACTCCTCCAAATTACCGATCCATTAGCAGTAGGATTTATGTAATCTTATCTTGTTCCTTTTGTTACAATGTAGAACTGATCCAAGTCTTCTCCCTCCATATTGTTTTCCATTGGTTCTTTATATTGGGGGCCTACATATGGATCCAAGGGTTGAGCTACTTTGATTTCCTCTACCTCAAATGTCATAGTGTATTTGTTTAGGTTAATCACTGCATAGTTGTCATAGGCCCAATCAATACCAATTATGGAAGGATAAGGGTCCTTATCCCCCATGATTTCAATCAACTCAAAATCAACTACAACCTTCACTCCCACAACATCTATTTCCACATTCTCTAGTATTCATATTGGGAAAATACAATATTGGTTGGCCATTCTTAGATGGATTGGGGAGTATGTCAACTGGGGTTTTCCTAAGGCTTCCCAGGTGTTTTTAGGAATTATGTTAACATCTTATCATAGATATAACATAACATACTTAATATCAAACACGTCTAGCTATGCTACTAGTCTAAACTCTTTTCTTGTTCATACTTTCCTTCTTTTCACTCTCTAAGTACTCTTCTCAGGATGATTAGTCCTTATTCTTGCTTTTGTGGGTTTGTTATTCCCTAAAAATAGCTACAGTGTGTTGCACACCTTTTCTGTTAAGTGGCCATTCCCAAGAATATCATAAAATAATTGAAACCAAATATTGACTACATTTTGTGGTTGCTCAGATTGTCTCAGCATGACTATCGGGTTTCTGGGTGCAGGGGGTGAAGCAGGGACTTACACAATCTTAGGGTAAACAATAGGCTGAGGGGTTTCTATTTCATCTCAGGGCTATGGATATTCTGAAATACTTCTATGGCTGATCCAAGTGTATATCAATGGCCACCACCTTTTCCAACTGGCTATTTTCTAAAGATTTTGGCAATTTACTATTTTTAGCAGTTTTAACTTCCGAGGCCATTTTGAGGGCCTAAATGAAGGTTTTTCAAGATAAATATTCTCAATGATATTCAAAGGAATGATTGACCCACAAAAATGAATCTCCTCGATGATACCTTTCCAATGGGCTATCATACACCTAAAATAGAGATCATATGCAAAAGTTACGACCCCGGGAAGTTGATGTACTAAATTACCCAGACAGGGCCCACATGACTTTTCGTGCTTCATCTCCTAGGGTTAGGTTTTTGGATGTCTAGGGTTTTTGGAATTCCTATTTATTGTAAAAATTCCTTCAGAGCCTCATTGTAATCATCTTCTTGTGAATGAGTGCAACCGTCACATCTCTTCTCAGAGATAAGCCGCCACCATTCCAGCAAGCTTGTTTCCGCTACATTTTACAGTTTCAACTTATTTCCTTATTGAATAGAAAACCAATTTTACTGTATCTATGTCATTTTGTGTTAAGAACCTTTTAATAATCTATATTAATTTCATTCTTCTCATAAAATCTAGATCAATGGAATCAGAGCGGTCTGCTCCTTGTCATCTTAATGCATGTCCCCAACGAGGTCGGAGTACAAAGAGTTGGGTCTCGATCTTGTTTCTCTTGAGGAATAAAGCTCTCGCATGCCCAAGTGACCTCTCATGGTAGGAGAAAATAAATATGATGGGACAGGAGATCCTTTCAAACTGTTGATTGAGGAATCCCTCATGCAACAAAGGAACGAGATGATGGATAGTTTTGCGGAAATCCTTCACCGACTACCAATAGGTGAAACATCTTCTTCGAGTGGAGGTGCCACCCCCTTCAAGGTACAAATAAACTTCGATATTCATATATTTTAAGGTAAGATAGACTCAGATTATATATACAAGTGGTTGAATCTACTAGAAGGGTATTTTTTTGTCCATAGCTTTTCGAATAGAGAAAAGATTACTTTTTCGCTCCTCAAAGTCGTTCCCCATGTCAAATATTCGTGGGAAAATTTATGTGAGCAAAAGGAAACAAAGGAATCCTCATTATTTATAGTCATGGCCACCTATGAATCCTTTAGGGATGCTATTAAGGAACAATACTAACCTGTCGGAAGTTATGACGACTTGTATACCAAATGGACCACACTGCGGCAAGATTTCACAAATATCTTTCATACCTTGCACACCAAGCTGGGTATCAAATATTCAGAGTGACATCTAGTGCTCAAGTATCATGAAGATTTGCATAGATACATATAGACTGAAATAGAATTTTTGGACATCTCATCCTTGGGCACAGCCTCCCGATATGCCATCAAAATCAAGTAGAATCTCAAGAAAAAGATGAGGCAATTTGGGCCTGGGAAACCCTCATAACAAAAGACAGGAAAGGGTAGCCCCAACCCATAGAAAAAATGACAGAAAATATAGAAAGTATCAAGACAACCAGCCCAAGTCACAAGAAAAGAAGGCCACTGAAAATATAAAGAAAGATACCATGAAGTGGTGCGACTTCCATAAGATCCGTTGGCATAACAGTCCTGACTGCCGCTCAAAGAAGTCACTGGTGGCCGAAGTGAAAGCCTCTTAATCAAATGTGGGTTCAGACTCTAAGACAAAACCATAAAGGGGAAGATATATCATTGACGTGGAACTGAGTGCTACCGTTGCTACCACCAATCTTTGGCCTAGTGAATTAGATGAGCCAGAAGAAGGAGAACACCCCTTCCATTCACAGATGTTGGTAAAAGACACCCCGTTGTACTTCATTGTGGATAGTTATAGCCAAAAGAACCGCATCTAAATAGAGGTCATCAAGCATCTGGCCCTGCAGACAACACCACACCCACAACCCTGCACCATTAGATGGCTCTGCCAAGGAAGCGATCTCTACGTCAACCAACAATGTCAATTGTTGTACAACATCAATCCCTTCAAAGACAAGGTATTGTGTGATTTTTCTCCTCTCTAAGTTTGTGATGTTATTTTGGGCCAACCTTATTTATAGAAACATCATGATGTATATGAGTCTAGGCCTTGTAGTGTTATTATTACTTTGAAGAGGAAATTATACAGGATACCCGAG
>JZKD02S1742483.1:339655-352223 GCA_000966675.3 Picea glauca
AATTGACTAATTTTATGCAAGGTCATGTAAAGTGACACAATGACTTTATAATTATATGGAAAAAACATTTCATATAAATAAATGTATAAAGTTGAATAAACCATCATAATCCCGTGATACAATTTTTCCATAATACTATAATCCTTATTTATCAACTACAGTAAGAGTAAGAGAATGGTGTTATCCAGAATGGTGTTATACCTGCAACTTGCAATAAAGCACATAAATACTAAGAAACAAAGAGATAAGCATATGGGTAGATGGACAGAGTACTATTCTAGGATTGATCCTTATGGTTCGCAAGAAAATAAGTTTGTTTCATATAATCATATGAAAATATATACATATAATCATCATTCAATTTCAATTAATGTAAGTACATAGTACATCATTATTCAAATATTATATAGAGGATGAAAATTGTGTGATAAAAAGCAATAATACAATCATTTTTTTTCTTTTAAAAGAGAAAAATATAATCCATCCGAAGATAATGCCAATTATTGAAATTACACTATTTAGTTTACAAGTCAAAATAATATACACTTTATTCTAAAAATGAGATCATACGCAATAAAATCCATGAGATTTTATATTTTCAAAATTGAAATATTCAAAATTGAAACAAAATCTTAGTTTACAAGTCAAAATAATATATAATCTATTCTGAAAATGAGATCATAAGCAATGAAATCCATGATAACTTATATGTTTAAAATTCAAACATAATCCATTTCCAAGTTCAAGGGAAAGAAAGAGAACCTAGTTAATTTTTGGTTTCCAACTAGACTTGCTCTTACAAGCCACTAAGGAACTCATATTGATATGATTTTCATTGTAGAAACCAATCGCAAAGGTATAAACAAAAGACATGATATCGCCATCATTTAGTCATATAAACCATATGGATAACACCATAGAAGATACAAAATTAAGCCAAATTGATTATGGCCACTTTAATCGGCCTCCTAATTTAATCAACAAATTTAAGTTATGGCAACCAATGTTGCATATCCATATTCACTATGAACACTTATGATACTTATTGGAATATCTATAGAGATACATTTTTCATTTATATATTCCTTCAAGAGAACTAGAAGCCTCATAATTACACATTTAGAGAATTCATAGGAACTATATAAAAGTTTTTCTACATGTGCTTCAACATAAATCAAGTAGTTGGTTATGCCATTTCTTTTACATATAGTAATGCTCATTTAAGATTTCAATGATGAAAAAAAAATATCCCCTTTATTAATATAGTGTATTAAGATAATTTTGTATGCTTGCATGGTTATGTTGATGCTAGCAATCCTAGGTACCTAGGGACCAAAGCAATAAGTGAAAGATGGCCATGGCCAATGTAATTTCTTTTACTAAAAATCATTGCAGCCTACTCAAATAGAAAAATCAAAACATAGACCTATGTCATTAAACAACCATCCTAAAGACTTAATGCACCCCTATAATATTTCTAGGGATAGTTCGCACTAGGAGGTGAATTAAAAAAAACTCAAGTACCTAAAAGTTCATAAACTTAGACAATTGCACTGCAATCCGTTATAGGTAATTTTGTTAATACCAAGGATAAAAGTAAGTTTTCCTTATATGAAATGGGATCTCTACGACGTCCATAAACAAGATTGGCTATAATGGAAGTATATAGTGGGGAGTGGAGACTAATTAGAGAGACACATGCCATCTTTCTTTTAACTGTGAATCCTTTCCTAAATAAGAGAAGACTAAGATTGGGCTTGTTCCCCCTCTCTCTAAGAAACATTTCTCTAAGAATTGGATCTATTGGAAATGAATCTAGAGGGCTCCAATCTCAATATACAAGGCAAGATATTTGTATGAGAAGATGATACCCAAAAATTCTATTGAAAATATTATTAATATAAACTAGAATATGAAAGGTGAGAAGCATAAATGAGACAAAAGAGAAAACTATTTAGGATGCATGGTTTCCTTTAAAATGAGGCTTTTTGCTTGGTTTATTCTACATGTGGAGCTTTGAACTAAATGGGAATAACTTACAGAAATTGCAATAATTGCAAGAATAAAAAACATTTCCACCAACCTTATTTGAGGTGTTGGTTCACTAAGGAGGTATGGGCTTAAATAAAAATATGTTTACAAGTATGTCACAATAGTACTAGCAGGCAGTCTATCTTGTGGATCCTTATTTCTACTACAAATCTATCTAAAATGTATTATAGTTCATTAGGATGGTCACTACCCCCTTCGTGTAGCACAAGGGATGTGTCAAAATATTTAAAGGTTTTCCCAATTAAATATGAATAAAATTAATATATTCTTGATTTTGGATTCTATAGATATTTGAATCTCCGTTTTCGTTAGATCTCTTGGACTTGTTATTATTAAATGTATAGGTAGTGGGGAGGATACTTCAATCAATGTAATGATGTCTTAGTAGGTACTACTACTCATTGGTATTTTAGTAATATAAGAATCAGTTTCTTTTCCAAAAATAAGAAAAAAAGCCGATGAACTTTTCCCAACAGAAAGCAATGCGCACACTACTTTAAGAAAATTAGTGATCTTACTCATAAACTTAATTTTATGTAGAAGAAATACCCAATTATATTTTCATGATCGTAATAACTATATACCACCAATAAATGGCACTTGCAAGCCTGGGATGTTGTCTAAATCCCCTTCAAAAATAAATTTAACTTGCATTTGCAAAATACCCTAATTGAATAAGCATTCCCTTCTAGTACAAGTTATGATTTGAACTAGGATTGGATCCGCCCAACCCTAGAAAGACATATTCCATTAGTTCAAGTTAAGTGCCAAAAATATTACAACTATCTTTAATTGAACATATAGTTAGGTTTTTGACAAGATTTCCAAACCAACTTATCTAATACAAGTTGAATACATAATAAGCATATGCAAAATGGTTGAAAATATTCTATGTGATTCACAAAATCCATGATATGGGTACCTCAAAACTTTGGTGTAAAATATTCTACAATGAGTCCAAGGTTAATCCAATATATGATACATTACTTATGGTGGCATTCCATCATTCTCATGTGCAATATCCTAAATTAGATACTAACTTATGACTCAATTTCCTTCCCTTGTTCTAGCAGTGGCACATTATAGCCCCTCTTTTCAATACAAACTTTTCCTTAATTCTAGCAAGTTTTTACATTATGACTTATAACTAGATTGAAATGGCACAATCGAACTAAATTACAGCTATTTAATGGGACCAAAATTAGAAATAATATAATATGAATGTAAAATTTATGTAGCATTAAGTTATGTTATGTACAAGTGTGATCCAAATTTATGATCGGAAGGAAATGAATAACATATTTGATGCAGGAGCATCTCTCCACGTCAGCCAGCCAGCCATCCATCCACGCCGGTGAATTCAAATCGCACGCTAAGAGAGAGGCGCCGCCTCATTTAAATCTGAATTCAATGTAACTTTAATGTTTAAGTTGTTGAGCTGGGAAGTCGTGCCTTTGTGCAGGCTGTAGATAAGATCGACCATTAATGTTTGTATGGCTGAGATCTAGATCTGATAGCAGACTAGACAACCCATTCAATGTAATTGAATAGGGTAGGTAGGTTGGAGGGAAGCGCTCGAAGAGCCCCCTTAGGTAAAAGAGATTTTCATATCTCATTTTGAAGCAGTGGGAGAAGGTTAGATGAGTAGATGTCTGGGAAGAGCCAGAGAGAGCTCGAGAACACCTTGTAATTATAGGAGTTTGCCATTTTTAATATAAACAGAAGCAGTTTTTCCTGCATGAATTCTGTGTTATGTGAATGTCTGTGAGTGTTATTTTATGCTGTAGCTGTATACTGTAGTTGTGCATTTGCAGAAGTTGGTTGGATTTCAGGTGAGGGTCTTTGAGGCTTCACACCAGGAGGGTGTGACAGAACACTGCGGGTTCTGATAGCCGTGCATAGAGGATGCTCTTCTGAACACTGCGGGTTCAGACAAAGATGTGTTGTGGCACAAGAACTGAAGTCAACAACTTAGAGTAAGACCTCAAGGTTGTTGAACACCTTGGAGGCAAGGTTGTGTATGAGAGACACAGTTGCAGACAGAATTTTGCTGTGGATTCGGTGAAGCTCTGCCAGGTGGGCATTGAGCCAGTGCAAGGGGTGCACAAAGATAGAACTATGCTGTGAGTTCAGGAAGAAGAGATAGAATAATTGAGGATTCTGAGAGCTCTGCCAAGAGGGCATTGAGCGGGAGCATAGGTGCACAAGAGGACAAAACTACTGAATGTTTTGTGAGAATATACTCTGCTAGGAGGGCATTGAGTCAGTGTGCAGACAGGCACAGAGAAAAGAAGAGAGCTCTTTAAGTTTTGTGATTTGGAGGAAGAATCCACTGAAGGATCTTCACAGGGTTTCTGAACACCCTGAAAAGCTCAGCCAGAGGTTACTGGAACAAAAGGAGCCAGGAGGGCATCCAAACATTCTCCATCTATGGGAGAAAGGAATAAGGATGAGTTTCTGTGGAGGTCGAAGCTATAGGAAAATATCAAGAGAGATAGCACCTGCGTGTGCATGGGAGGACTCTGCAAGGAGTGCAGTAGTCAAAGAATCCTTTGAGGATTCGGGCACGAAAGCTTAGGAGAGACGAGTGCTTTCAGGAACAGAGCGTAGCTGCAAAGAGTGCATAGGTTGAAGAACTCTTTGGATAATTCATAGTTCCCGAAGCTCAGGAGGGACAACGTTTCTACGCGCACAACATAACTCACAGTTGTGGAGTTCACGGAGATGAAGCAAAGGTCGAGGCCTTTGAGAACGTGGAATTCTTCCAAGTGTAGGAAGGAAGTGTGCAGAAGCTCAGGAGGAGCAATGACAGCCATCAAGTCTAGAGTGAAGAACCCGTTAGCCGTTGGATCGGGTGAAGGTGCACAGAGTTTAGCCTCTGGAGTAAGCGCACAGGAAGAATGGATCTGGACTGTTAGATCTTGATTCGGAGACCTGACAGTCGTCGGATCTACAAAGAATTGCGAGGGGGTTAAGCCTTCATGAACAATAGAGGAGAAAATCCCGATGAGAGGCGTAGCCATCGGGATAGCAGTCATCGGGATATTGGCATTCCCGTGGACAGGAGATCGGGTAAGTCCACTTTGGAAACCCCGACACATTCTGAGCCATCTTTTTGGGGAGATAGGTGTCAAAAATCTGCAGAGAGTCGGTATATTGGCTATCGGGAAATCGGAGTTCCTGAGGTCGAAAGAATCGGGACATCAAAAGTCTCAAAATCCTCAGAGTTAATCAAGGCCATCCATTTCGAGAGGACACGTGGTAGAAATCAAATCCATCAAGGGAAGGCCCGACAGGAGGTCGTCCATCGGCAAATCGGGGATCGACATTTCGCGAGTCCAGTGGACATGTGAGCTTCGGCATTGGAAAGCCTGAAACCCCGACAAGGAGGAAGCGCCATTGTGGGAACCGGCTGTCAGCATATCAAAAAAGTGGAAAGTGTCATTTAAGGGGCCAGCTGTCAGCGTAGCAGAGACTCGGGATTCGAGGAATTGGGAATCCCGTGGGCATATTTATTTTGGGCATTGGAAACCCTGAAACCCCGACGAGGGATGAGACTGAGGTCACAGGGGTAACGGTCATATGAACTAGAGTCCAGCCAAGAGGGCTAACACGTGAAGAGCACGTCAGGATTCGAGGGATCGTGAATCCTGAGGACGATTGTATTTGGACATTGGAAAGTCTGAAACCCCGATGGGAGACAAGGCTGTGGTCTTGTGAGATAGAGGTCACGTGGACCACGAGCTCAGCCTGAAGGGATAGTGGGAAAAAGAGCTCATCGAGATTTTGAAGGCCAAAACCCTGACATAAGGAATATAAGGCTGCGATCTTATGGAAAGTGGTCACAAGGACCAGGGCATAGCCAGAAGGGGCTAAGGCTGGGCAGAGAGCTCATCGGATATTGGAGATTCGAGAGTGCAGTAACTCTTGACAACAAAAAGGACGAAACCCCAAAAACCCTGAAATTAAGATTGGGAAAATTCACAGGCATGTGCAGAGGCCATGACAGGGAGAAAGAAGGACCTGTGGATCGGGTTTTTCAGAGAGATTCCAGCAGGGAATCAGAAGAGCCGCTTCGGCTCAGTGGAGAAAATTGAACGATCCTTAAGACCGGGAGGTAAGGCGCAGAGACCCTGTGGGGTATGTTGCAAAGTCCCCGTGCCATCAATATTTAATACCATAACATAGAGATATGAAGAAAAACAATAGATATCTAGTGAACAATAACTTTTATTGAATAAATAAAATAGGCTGAAACTATAAAAATGAAAAATTGAAACAACTTGCTCGAATGATGGTAGCTATATTTAAGAAGAGATGTGACTTATGCATGTATCTGTCTAAGAAGAATGGTTAAAATGAGGCTCCAAAGGCCTTTTTAACATTACTCGTGAATGTCAAAACCACAGACATCCAAAAACCTAACCCTAGGAGATGAAACGCCAAAAGTTGTGTGAGCCCTAATGGGTAAGTTGGTACCTCAACTTCTCGAGGTCATAACTTTTGCATACGAGCTCCATTTTAGGTGCATGATAGCTTGTTGGAAAGTTCTTTTCGATAAATACACATTATGTCATCAAACTCTAACTTTGTTTATATTTTGACTGTGACAAGCCAAAAAAACATTGTTTAGGTCCCCAAAACAGCCGTGGAAGTACACAAATATGTATTGATATGGAAACTTCCAAAATAATATAGTTGGATTAGTTGGGTTACCAAAAATATCCATCTAGAAGATGTGTAGGGATTCATACATCCTCGAAAGTGTAGAACCCACAATTACAAAGAAGTGCATAAGAACCTTATGAACTAAAACTGTCAAGAGGAGCTAGTTGGAATAGGTGGGTGGCCACTAATATCCACCTGGATTAGTCCTCCCCCCTTACAAAGCAAGCAATGATCTCCATTGTGTTGAGTGACCCCATCAGTTGAGGAAGCATCTGTTGAATTTTTCCTTGGGTGAGCCACTTGCCTTGGTGTAGGATTTTCTCGACCTTGACAACCTGATAAAGTTGGATCCTCTGCTGGAAACTATCCTTGACCTGTGTGTCCACTATCTGATCAGTGGATGCATGTTTGATGCAGTAAAGGTTGAGCTCTGTTGGTTTCAATTGTTATGTGATCTCTAAGGTGTCCAATAATGGTGTAAAATATGGTCGAAGGAGGTCCATATTGAACATTGGGTGCAAGCCAAGGAAGGGTGGAGTGTGGATCTCAAAATAATTTATACCCACAACCTTGGTGATAGTGTAAGGCCCATAGAAAAATGGGCAGAGCTTCCTATGGGAACCTGCAAGGTTCTCTTTCTGCAAATGCAACTAGACCTTGTCTCCCATCTGAAACTAGTGTGGTACCTGATGTTGATCACGACACTGCTTGTATTTAGCATTGGATTTATGAAAAATCTGATGGACTTACTGGCGGATGTGTTGAATATGCTCAATGAATTTGGTAGCTTTTTCGACCTCATATTAAACATGGGAATATTATACCTATGTGGTTGCAAGCCGTAGTGCAACATCAATGGGACCCAAGGGCTGGAATCCTAGCCCCACCTTGTAACCATTTTGTTTAATAATCTTTAATTATTGTTCTTGCCCAACCTCATTTTTCTATCTTCCCTTTTATTATCTCCTAATATATTTTAGGAGTTTCCTTTTGTGTATATACCCCAAACAAACTATCTCCATAACTCTGTATAACTCAACATACATGGTTGTGTATACCACTTCCAGGTGGAATTGGATGCATCCATACTGAAGGAGAATTGGAGTTGGATTATACAGTAAAGGTTTGGTCCTAATTTTTTGTAAGTTCAATTATCACTCTGGTTATCATTGTGTCAAAAATTATTATGAACTGTATATTTCTTTGTTTTTTAATTTTTCTTTATTAGTAATTTCAATAATTGATACTTTTTCTTTTTCCTTTTATTTTTCCTTCCAAATATCTAGAACTTCAGTTTAAAATTAGTGATTATGTCAAATTATTGACACTCGAGTCAAATACCATCATATTTTATAATATGAGAAAATAATTGTCTGGTCATTATTCATATTGAAGTTTATTGAGTCAATATCGAATCATGTCAAAGAGTTACAAAGTTAATACCAATATTATAAGTGGACGATTGCTTGAGCTTATATTTCTATTTAAGCACATAAAATCTATAGTAATATGTTAATCTTTGTAACTATTAAGTTTATTAATTATGTGTAATTATCTTAGCTTAGGTGGCATAAACAAGATTCATTAATTTTATCTTTCTTTTATATAATTATTATCTTTTTCATAAATAATTTAACATGCAACATTCTAATTTGAGAAGTTAATGTTAAGCTCAGACCTATATAGACATATTTTTTATTTAACACATCTCCTTTCAATTTTATTGACTATTTAAACTAATTTTAGGATCATAGACTAATGCAATGTTGGTATTGGCATATGCATCTTCAAAATGTTCACATGTAATGTTGTAATTCAAATCTATACATCAAAATCCTTGCAGAGATATGGCCACTACAGTGGCACTTGTTTTCTATAGTTTTGCAATAAAAGTAAGTTGTAGAAAGTTACCATGGTATGTACTTGATATGATTAAAGGATGTTTATAGTATTTGAGTCTTTTCAAATCATCTTGTCTATTTACATAATTAAAGTTCACTAATTTTTTTAACTATTATAAGGAAAAAGAAATTGAAGTTTTTAAAAAGAAAAAGAAATAACAATGTCAAGTTGTATTTTCATATATTGTTAAAAGATCACTTAAAAACAAAAAGGACTACTTAAAAATCAGTTATTATATTTAAATGCGGAGTGAAATTCTTTATATTTATATATGATTATGATGATATGAATGTTCATGTTACTAAAATATAGAAAATAATAGAAATAATATTAAAATACTATATTCAATAAATTTTTTGAAACAAACGTTTACAAATGCAAAATATATTTTCTAATTTATTTCCATTAAAATTTTCTTAGAAAAGATACCTATTTTTTATGAAAAAAATGTCTATTTTTTTTTAACAATTTCGAGATTGAAAAATTCACAAAATAAAAATTGTGTGTATTTTTTTTTCGAAAAAGAATAAAGAGAAAATAAATTTGAGATTGAAAAATTCACAAAATATAATATAAAAATTGTGTGCATTTTTATTTGGGAATTGAATAAAAGGAATAAAGAGAAAATAATTACAAATATTTTTAGATATCTTTTTCAAAAAGAAATTTAAAAATAATCCATAAAACAACTCACAAGAAGCATAAAAAATTAGTGTGCAAAAAATAGTTCACAATCAGTAATGAGTAGACAATGATAACCTAAACCCATTAAAAGTAAATTTTAATACCCAATACACAAACCATCATACTCAACAAACAAAACCAAAATATATTAACTGATAATGTTATTGTTGACTCTCTCATGATTTTTTCCAAGTTTGTTGATACTTCATCAATACCTCTAACCATGTAAAAAAACTACTCCACAAGATTTGTATTTACTCTCTAAAGCACTTTGCATATATAAAATGGTAACCATTTAGTACATAGGACATACAAAAGTATAATTTATAGAAAAAAAATATAAATCTTATGTTGGTAAAGATTTTGCAATTTTTTGGTTGGGGCCAACACATATATTATTTCCCTCCTTGCTCAATTTGGCAAGGGGAAATTCACTCATTTCTCTTTGACTCGAGGTTATACGAATATTAATGCATTTATTTCTTGAGTTATTATGTAATATATAAGTAATGTTCAGAGGATATTGGAAGCAGACCAAAGCAGAAAGCAGGGCGATTTTGGGAAAGAAGGCATGCATGAGGAAAGTGACATTTGGAAGGGAGAATAGAAAATGCAGATCCATGGAAGACCTAATGGAAGAAGGGTTAGGGTTTTTGTAAGGTATTGTAATGGATGAAGAGCCATAAACGCATAAATATAGTATCTAGGTATCATGGATGGAGATAGTTGTTATAACAAGGGGATTTTTTACGAAGGCTAGTCGTTATTGTAGAGGGTTGTTGTAACGAGTCGATGCCTAATGTTTTGCTATATAATCTATTTTTGTAAGTTGTTGAGCTATAGAGTCCAGAGGAGGGTGGTTCTTGAGGGTTAGATAGCAGGCTGAGGATCCTAGTGCGATCTAGTCTGCCTCATAATAGATCTCGACTGAGCTGAAGGGAATTGTAAAGCACACGACACTGTATTGAAAAAAGGACGATAATAAAAGAACCAAGAGACAAATATTTGTGGACGTAGCCCAAGAGGGGGTGAACCATGGTAATATCGGTGTTATGTGATTGAATGCATGTATGTCTTTATCGTCTTAGTAGATATATATGGGATAAATGAATGAGTCATTATATTTCTTTCATGAATCGTGAATAATGGTATACTGCATTAATAAGTTATAGTAGCACTCCCTTTACATAGTTATCAGATCTCTCACTCAATCTTGGGCTATAAAAACATGAGTATTTCATCCACCCATTAAGACTATCTTGGATGAGACTTCATAGTGCACCCTATGCACTGTGTTGCCTTCTGGTTTACCAGGAGGGCCAATAGTTTTAGAGGCTTTGTTGTAAAGCTGAAAAAACATGAACCCTCGATCAATAAACTCAAAAAGGATATAAGACAGATTAAAAACGAACAAATGGTTCCATTGTCGTTGGTAGGAACATAAGAGGATTCAATATATGAGATAAGTTGAAGGTCTGTCGGAGGCAGATCAAGAAAATATTAGGGCAGAGAGAAATGAGCCACTAGAAGGGGATGTTGAGACTGTATAATCCCACAAAAGTAGATATCGAAATATGGCTAAGGACAAAAGAGATGGATTTTGCATAGAAGGATAACAAAAACCCTAGAATAACACTGCGCAAATATCTTGAGAAATACGCATTTATTGATTTACAGGAAGTATTTTTATGTGATCTTTCACATTTATTACAGGAGTGGATACTAAGGTTTAAAGATAACCATGCAACGAACTTGATCCAAAAGGTAGAGTGGACCCCAATACAGATTGAGTAGTTACATCATGTGAACAAAAAATTCACCCACGCAATAGATTTTTGGCTCAATAGTATTGTGGCAGGATTTATAGAAGAGCTTGTAGTAGATACTGTTACACGTCAAAATTGCTAAGTGTTTCATTGTCCCTGTCAATTGTTGTAAGTGTCGCATCTTCCCTACAACTTTCGCAAGTGTCGCAAGTTGATCACTAGTGTCGCAAACGATGTTCAAACATGATGCCATGATAACGACACTAAGGAGGCACTTATAACACCTCACATGACTGAGTTGGAAGAGGAAAACTAGTTTACTGGAATCAAATAGCTCTTGACACCTGAAAGAGACCCTGAAACATTGGTTTGGAAGGGGAACGCTCCCCTACTACAGCTGCAGAAGCGTTGGCGCTCCTCTACCATGTTCAAGGAGCGTTGTAACGCCCCTCAGGCCCTTCTGGAGGAGCGCTGCTCATATTGAGAGTGCTGGCGCTTTCCCAAGGCTCACCAGGAGTGCTACAATGCTCTGATACCCTTTCTGAGGGAGCGCTCCCTATTCTGAGTCAGTTGTTAGCCCGTTGAGGAGAATAAGGGGAGGATCATTCAAGATTAGGAGGCAGTTGTGCTTGAATTCTTGGTTTCATCAAAAGATCCCTGATCCAAAGAGAAGGTTCCCAACTGGTTCTAAACATAATTCAAGAGGTTAGACCCCTCCCAACCTATATAAACAGGCTCTATGATGGTGGAAAGGGGGAAGAATTGAATATATGAAACTTATGATCTTGGAGGAAAATGACAGTCAGCCAAAGGAGAGTGATCAGTGAAGCTGTTGCTATCCAGGTCGTCGATATTTCAGGCAAGGGTTAGACGAAGAGGACTTGATGAAGCTGTCGCATTCACATCTACGATTGTAAGTATTGTTGTCGTTATTCTCATTAATATGACACGCTTGGCCTGTTTCTTTCTAGTTTGTGTCTGATATCACATGAACTTATCATTTATTGATAGATCTGTTTTCAAGCTAATGTCAATAGAGTAGGAAGTGGTCGTATCTTGTTTTGTCCACAGACCTCAACAAGGAGCAAAAGGGTTGGAGCGCAACTCGGAGCGTGCAGGGAAAAACGTTGATTAAAAGGTACTTATATTATCCTCCCTTCTCATGCATTAGTTTAGATAGATTTGAAAGGAAGTCAGTGTCCACGTTAAGCATTTTTCTGTCTAGGGTTAAGGTCAAGCCTTAGAGGTGATCTACCTGTTCGCAGGGAGATTTTCCTACAACAGAAACTGGTGACTCCACTGGGGATCATAGCCTCAAATCGAAACCTCTTGTTTGGATTTTTCTCCTCATTGACCTTGTTCTGTCCCTTGATTGTTTCTTACCTGGTTCACCCCTCTTTGATTAGTTTCATGAGCTGATTGGCTCCTTACCTTGTCACATTCAGCATACTTGTCAAGCTCAGATCTCAATTTTTGAAAATTTTTGACATTTCTGG